>JBBPNP010000117.1:0-68531 GCA_038090955.1 Xerocomellus intermedius
GCCCGGCGCCGGCGCTTGGCGGGGGGCTTGGATGCGGATTGGGTTGGGGAGTCTGGGGGGGAGGTGGTGCCTGGGTCGGCCTCGCGGGTGCGTTTGTGGGTGGAGCGAGGAGGGGCGGTGGAAGGGAGGGAGTCTCCGGTGGCGGTGGGGATGCGGAGTGGGGGTGGGGCATCGGTGGGGCCCGAGGGTGAGATGCTGGGGGAGGACGAGGTGGACATTTGGGGTCGGTTTGCTGCGTTGACGGGTTTGAGGATGCAGCGTTTCACGTGGCGGTTGAGGTTGGACGCGACACCGAAGCGACGACCGCAGGTATCACACACGAACGCTGCAAAGACGGATTAGGAAGGGGCGTGGTTTTGGAGGCGCGGACGCACCTTTTTCGCCGGTGTGGACGAGCAAGTGCTGGACGAGGGTGAGCGTGTGGGCTTATAAGACGGGGGCACACGGACCTTTCTGAGGGTGGAGGGTCTGTCAAAGGACTTTTCGCACATGCCGCAGCCGTGCTTCTTCTCGCGGGGACGCGGGCCTGCGCCTTCCTGCTTGGATGTGCGGGAAGACGCGGCGCGGGAGTTGTTTGCGCAGGCGGTGCGGATGGATTGGGTGATGTCCGAGCTGGTCGCGGAGCCGGTGTGGGAGGAGGAGGGGGAGTAGGAGGGGGAGGGGTCGGGCGGCGGGGCGGGCATGTCGGGGAGGCCGATGGAGAAGTCCTGCTGGGGGTAGTCGTACTGGAGCGGCTGCGGGAGGAGAAAGGGCAGCGAGTCGGCCCAGTCGCAGTGCGCATGGCCGCCGGCGATCGCCCTGAAGCCGGACAGCGACGAGGGCACGTCGAGCGTGCGGAGCGGCGGCGTCGGCGTGTCGCCGTAGTAGATGGAAGATCGGTCGAGGAAGCGCGCATACGGATCCGGCGAAGCGTGCGGCGGTCCGGCGTGCGCGAGTGCGAGCTGCTCCGGGAACGCGGCCTGTGGCTGAAACGCCGCGGCCAACTGTGCACCGCTGTGCCCTTGCATTATACGGGTATGGGGGGTATGGGGATGGGATGGAACCCTTCTCGTCCGCGTGCGTTTATATATACGGTCGTCGCTGGGTCAGACGGCAGGAAGCCATATGGACAGCGTCCAAGGCGTTCTGAGATTTAGCATTCAACTTCAGCGGCATCGCACTCCCTCTCAAGTCTCCTCATGGCCCGCGTTTACCTCGTCGAATGCCCAAAGCCCGTTCCTGTGTCCCCGAAGCAGCAACTGTCACGACACGCGCACCCCCTCTCTCTGCACCGACTTCGCACATCGATCGTGATTTGATGGCCCAGAATTGTCCCACCCAGAACCATCTTCGTACATCGATCCCATGCATCCCACCCAGATCACGGCGGAAACGGGGAATACCATCCCTGGTCGTCCCTGCCTCGTGCCTTGCCATCGTTTGCTTGTCGAACATCGATTTCCCTTTCCGCCCGGACAGCGAGGGTTCTTTTAAGCCACACAAGGTCACCACGTTCAGCGACGATCCCGGCGTGTTTTTCGCCAAAAAAAAAGACATGTTCGAACATCCGGTTGGGCCTCGCGACACCCACGCGTCCCATCGGCGATACATACGATTCTGACTCGCGCGATAGGGGCAGGGCGGCCAGATACTCTTCGAAGCAGCGATTCCTCCACCCATTGAAAGCGATCACAACTGGAATCAGCCCAGCGCGCGGCGACTTGGTCCTGACGTGTGTTTGTCCGTGTTAGATTCAAAGGCTCTTGCCCAACCCGACCAAACAATCTCTGTCGTCTTACTACATCCCCAGCGATCACCGTTCTTCGACGTTGCTTCAGAAATGCCAATTACGTCTCCACAAAAAGCTGCCATAGAGGAAATTATCGATATTCTCGTATCCACAACACCGGCGCGTGGTAAACGTCAACTGTCCAGCATGTTCATGGAGTTGGTCGATAGGGCGGACTGGCCCGAGTATTACGAGGTACTTTATTCGATCTACATCTTTGCCTCCTTTAGCGACACACTCTCCACGTACATACATACATACATACACCAACGCCCTTTTTTCATCCTAGGTCATTCCCGAACCACGGTGTATCAATGGTGTGAGAGCAAGCGTGGAGAAAAACCGGTACAAGGACCCAATGAACGCGTATACCGACCTCTCCCTCGTGTTCTGGAATGCCTTGTTCTACAATGAACCAGGTAGTCAAATTGCATCAGATGCCGAAACCCTCAAAGTGAGTCATCGGTCCCTCCGAGGACCACCACGGATGACTAAATCTCCTTCCACTTTCCCTTTCCCCTTCCCCTCGCCGCTTCTCCTACCCGCCCCTTTTCTTTTGCTTACTTTCCCCTTACAAATCCCGATCTGACAATGACCGTTTCCGTTTTGGTAGAGCGTGCTGGAGACTGAATGGCAGAAGCGTCCCGTGCTTCCGACACCACGCCACTCACCACCCCCTTCCTCGCCCCAAAAGGTTCACGGAACCCTTCCAACTGCTCCGCCGCAGCCTCATCCGTCCCAATCCACCCATCCGACTACTAAATCCAGAGCGACGGCAGAAGCCGCCGCCTCAGCGTCCGGAAGCATGCCCACGATTACACTCGCCACCCCGAAACCCGCGCCACGACGCGGCACACCACCACCACCCGTCCACCCCTCCTCGCCCGACACAATGGACGTGGACGTTCAGGGCATGTCGCCTGAACCGGACGGTCAGGCGGATACGACGGCAGGTCCTGGCGCCGGACAAGACAGAGACGGCGATAGCGAGGCGATCATCCGCCAGCTCGAGAAAAGCTTGCCCCGTTGGGAAGGCTTTGGGGATCTGGGATGGATGTCCGAGGTGACCCAGGTGCGTTCCTGTCATCCCCTCCATTATGATACGCGCAGGGGGGAAGAGGCTTCTTTCCCCTTTGTCGCGTCTTTCTGTGTTTTTTCTCATTCTTTTTTCGAATCGAACCTGTGTGTGTGAATGGTGATGATGACCTGGGTTATTACGCATATAGGAGCGACGATTGGAAATCGTGTTGGCGATCAAGAGCCACAAGGACAGCGTGTACGTCTTGCGATGATCCTTTATTTTATTTTATTTTGTGGGTGCCAAGTTCGCGAAATGAACCCATGTTCTCCAGCGGAAATCGTTTGGCTGTTGCACTCGAAGCTGTTCCCGAGGAGCCCACGTCGCCCCTCTTATCTTACCAGGTAAGGTCATCCGATCGCCCCGTTTGTCTCTGATACCATTATTTCCACACCCAGTTACCCTTGTCCCTGAAATTGATCGAGGTGTGTGTGTTTGTGCGCTGTGTTGCCTGCGTTGGGGGTGCCAACCACAAGGGTGATGTTGTAGGCACGCATCCAATCAACATCGTACGCGTCTCCCAAAGAATTTGACCTCGACATGGCACGGCTATTTGAAAAGGGACGACGGTGGTACGAACCGTGCACGGAATCCTATGGCCGTGTGCTTGTCCTCCAGGTAAGGTCATCATGTCCGTTTGCGTATTATTTGGATCGTGAATGATGATGTATGGATTGGCACTGCACACGCTTGATACACCCACATACATGCATACGCACACCGGAAATGATTCGCTAGCGACTCTACCAGGCACTCACATCCCCCTCTCCCCCCGCTGGCCCCCCCTACACTTCTCCCACCCACTTTGCCTCCATCCGCGCCGGTCCCGGCACCGCCCGCCCCTTGCACGCCACAGCCGACGCCGATGGGGTGCCTGGCATCACCACCTTTCGCGTCTCGACCAAAGATCGCACCTTCGTGGACGAGGTGCACTACAAGGGATGGACGATACGACTGGCGGATTGGCTCCATTTGAGTAATCCGGACGATCCGAGTCGACCGATTGTGGGGCATGTGTTCAAGTGCTGGATCTCGGACGAAGTGTGGGTGGTTCTGGCTCCTTCTTCTCTTCTCTGCTACCTTGTTAGCTTCGTCACGCCATTTTTACGCTTTCTTTCTTTCTTTCGTTCTTGTGGCGAGAGGCTGACGTGTGGAAAATGGGTACAGGGCGAAAAAGGGCCAGCCGGGCCTTTCGATTTGTTGGTACTACCGACCTGAACAGGTAAATCCACCCCTTCTGCGTTTTCTTTTTTTCGGTTTCTTATCCACCGTGATGACGTAGACGTTTCACCCCGCTCATACTCAATTCATGGACAAGGAAGTCTTTAAAACGAGTATGTCGTTTCACCGATGTGGATCGTTTCGCGTACTAAATGAGCTTTCTATTTCCCCCCTAAAATGATAATGAAACGAACATCGAACATACGAACGTCGCCCAAAAAAATGAAAAAAAAAAAGGCCTCTTCGCAGACCACCCCATCGAAGACGTCCTCGAAAAAATCGCCGTTCAATTCACCGCCCGACACATCCGCGGACGTCCTCGTCCCCCCTTTTGGTATCCGGGATGGCCGCTGTACGTCTGCCACTCTCGGTACAATGAACGAGAGCGGGTGTTTGTCAAGATCAAGAACTGGGCGAGTTGTATACCGGAGGAGGTTCGGAAAAAGGATGAGTTTATGCCAATTTATGGGTTTGAGAGGGTTGTGTATCCAGGCAAGGTACCGAGCCCGTTCGTTGAGGTGGGTGCGGGTGTGATCAAGGGACCTGGGGGGATCGGGGAGCCATTGGAGAAGGCCGAGGGGGAGAAGACCGAGGGGGGTGGCACGGGTCGGAAGAGGACGAGGCGGAATCCAGGGACGGCGGAGGCGGGTTCGAGTACGACGTTGACCAAGAGGCTCGTGACGGGGACGGTGCCCGCCACGCCGCAGACGACGCCCGGACTGGTCCCCGTACAGGCTTATGCCACCACCGCTGCTGGCGGTGGGGGTGGGAGCGGCGACACGAAAGACCGAAGCATGTTGACGGCCGCGGGTACGTTAAGCCTCCCGCCAATCGTGGACAAGCTGCCGCCCGAAACGAGTTGCGTATCCATTTTGTTTTGCTTCCTTTTTTCATTTCCTCCCGCTCTCCATTTTGGTTTCGTGCTCGCTGTTGTGGACTTGGTGCTGACGCACGCACGCATGACAGCCGTCTACTTTGATCGTTCTCCAGAGACTAACGAGGTGTTATGGTTCTCGGCGCCGCCGTTGCACGTTGCGCGGCCGCCTGTGGTCAAGCATAGTCTAAAGTATCTGGCGTATTTGGCTGCGAAACGGAAGGAGGCGGAGGGGTCGAACGAGATGGACGTCGACGGCGATGTCGACGGCGATGTCGACAGCGATGGCGATGGCGGTGAGGGGGAGGATGCGATTGGACACGAGAAAAAAGAGGACGAGGAGAGAGAGGAAGACAAGGGAAAGAGACAACGGGTGAACGTCGCACCGACGGTGAGCGAGATGATGCAGTCGGCGATGGACGTCGCGCCTTGCCAGTGGTGAGCTGGGGGACGTCAGCATCGGTGAGGTCGTTGTTGGGGGGTTCTTTTTTTTCGTTGTTGGCTTGTCAATCGTGAGGAGCGTCTTTTTCGTTTTTTACTTGTCACTTCTTTTTTCTCGGTGTTGTGTGTTAGTTTGTCTTAAGGTAGGCAGAGTCTCTGCGCTCCCGGCGTGCGATGATCGATGATCCACGACGATGTAGACATGTTTCCGCGGCACTACGGGCCCCGGGCCGAGCCAGCCCAATATTTGCCGTGCATGCGTGGTACACCCACAAAATTTTTACTCGTGTCGATGCCTAGGAATGATTCAGATATTTCCAAGTCGGTGGTTATCACTTTATGCGTCGTCCGAACCGATACTATGCACATTGACAATACTTTTTCTTTTCACGTACGACCACCTGACCCTCATATGAGGGGTCTGGAGGAGTCGCCTGCTCTCCATACCCTCCATTTACAGGCGGCGTTCTAACCGACTGCAGAACTCGGACGCCAAGAATCTGAATGTCTCTGTGCCGGTTCGGTTTCCGTTGACACGGAGCTGGTCATGTTCCCTCGTATCCACGTTTCGTGATGCCGTGCCAACAAGTTGAGAACAGAAAAACGAGCCGAGGACGCGAACTGGCAATTGCTCCGCACATGAAGGAGGCCTGACTTGTTCTGCTATATCTGTAAAGCCGTGAACATGTCACATCGTTCGACAATGACTGGCACTGACAAGTAGAATGGGCCAGTGGTGCGCAATGTTGATCGTTGGAGCGTAACGCCAAACGGATCGACATCAATGCAGGTATGTATGTATGTCCAGTACGGGAGCTGAGGCGGTTCTTTCACTGGCACCAGATCATTCTGTGCAAGTGCCAGTGGGTCAGCCAGTTAAATAATAGTATGTAGTCGTGTGGACGCGTGTCTTGCTCGTCTGGATCGGATTCTTCAAGTCGACTATGGTTTGGCGTGGCTCGCGACGGGGTGTTCGAGTCGTGTTTGGAGAAGAGCACTTGTGGGGACGGTCAGTTGGAGTGTCGTCGGGCCTCACATGGCTATGTCTCTCGATAGCCCTCTGGAGCTGCAACGTGGATTAGAAATCAGGTCGTCCCGACTGCGCGGTGCGCATCCGATATCGTGCGTACGTACGTAGTGAGCACGCCCGAGACGCCGTGCGAATATTGGCGCAGCGTCTTCTTGATTGGGGAAGAGCGATCAGGTGACGAGATGAAGGTGAGGAGAGAGAGAGACACTAACATTGTCATGCCATGTTCAGTTGTGATGGGAGCCCTGTCAACTGCGCCGTCTGGCCGCCAGAGCTCCGGTCCTGTATTCACGTTCATGGGATATCGCGCCTGCCCAATCGTTCCCGCCCAGTCAAAGTCAATGATCCTGAAATCCTGATTATTGATGGACACCATGATATTCGTGCCGGGGATATCGCCATGAACAAAACCAGCCTCGTGAAGTGATGCCAGTGCTTCAAAGATGTCATCAAAGAGACGAAAGGGGAGCAGTTCCTCCCTGGCTTTGGTCAGCGTCCGAAATTCGTAAGGAGACAACATGTCCATGACCACCATGATCCAACCACCAGTGATCACTTCGTAACCTTGTATGGCCGGGGCACGTCCTAAAGCTGCAAGGTGTAGATGGGCGCCCAGCGAATAGGATTGAACAAATTTGACGCAGATATTGCGACCACCCTGGTCTTCAATTCCGGAGAAGACGAGCTTGTCCTCTTGTAGCTGTCCCAAATACCGGAAAGTTATTTGAGTGTCAGCGAGGGACAATTTGTAATTCCTTCTGTCCGGGAATATTGTAGTCGGAGGGGGGATTACTGTCGCGGAGGGACCAGGTACTGTTTTCAGGTTTTTTTAGTCCTCCAGACTTTCCTAATACACTTTCAGGCTTTTAGTAGGTTTGCGAAAAGCAGCCATGTTACGTGACACAGTAAGGTGATTGTCGGTATCGGTGGAATGATAGTGAAATGCAATAGGTGTTGACAGGAGTTGCATTGTCGGACGCAAATTCCATATGGCACCGACAAACTCCATATGTGACCCTGCAGAAACAAGCAATCAGCGCGTCATGGAACTGACAGACTGGGAGGATGCGAGGACCAACCATAAATGGCCAGAAGGAGGCACGGTAGGGGAGACCTCTTGAATTTGAGAGCTGAGTCTCTCGTTGCCTCCAGGTAGTATCCTATGGTTTGGAAATGCGACAATCACGTAATGGTGCTCTTTGAAGCTGATGTGCGCACCCATCATATACTTATCCCATGGTTTTCGTTTCGGAGACGGTGAAGTGGATGCCATATCTTTGAAATACCTTTTCAACAGCATTAACCCGTGCAGATTCGTTTTTGTACAAGGCCAACATAGCTATCGCGAGGCTCTGGGCGAAACTCTCGTCCTCAGGTGTTACTTCGATATTCTGACAGTCATAAATGAAGTCGCGGAAGACGGTATGCAGTAGGGTCACGGGGATAGTTTCCTCGTATTCTTTAGGACGACCACGTGGTATAGATTTGCATCGTCGCGAATCAAGCTGTCGTCTCCGAAAGGAAGATGGAGTACCAGTACTGGAAGGCCCATCCTTTGTAGCGGAATTCAGAAACGCGGCACGTGCGGTCGTAATCGGATAGGCATTCGTTATGGGACGATGTGCTGATGGAGGAAGTTTCGATATCCCTGTGAGACTGGAAGAATATAAATCAATACCGTGTAGGCTTGGCTTACTTTTATCGAACGGTTCAACAACAATACGTGGGATCCGAGAAAAAGGAACGTCGTTGAAGATCTTCTCCAAAACCTCAACCCCTTGCAGAAGTTGACCCGATTCCATAGTACTAAGGATCTCGTGGAGCTCTGGTTCGTCGTCTACCGAAATATTGTAGACTTTCAAGCGACCAGCTGATAGGTCTTTGTTCATGGCGCTGATCGCATTTTTGAGGCCATCAACACTATGCTTCATCGATATCAGGACTTCAAAGGAGTTCGCGGGATCTGTCCCCCGATGCCAACATCGAAGAGGCACCAAGCCATCTGGAAATGGGAAGAATGGTCGTTATTGAAGTTAAACTCGAATCACTAGTAGTGCCACATACCAACAACGACGTGGAGTTGGTCGTCGGGAAGTTTCGGGCCGGAAATAGCTGACAACCTTTGCGAACTTTGCAAATGTTTCCCCAGACTGGAGATAGTGCGAGCATCGAGAACACCTTCAAGAGAACCATCTTCACTGAATGCGAGTGAAACTTTGAATAGAGTGAGGTCCTTTGCGTCCACACCACGAAAGCCCTCCGGGTTCTCATTCTTTATGGCTTTCTTGAGGACTCCAACAGTCTCCGCGATTGAAATCTTCACGGGAAAGTAATCCACCGACCGCCCACGCACCCAACAGTTGAGGGTTATTTCTGTGGCGACGACAGAGGGCTCGGTTTCACGTGAACCTGGGAAGTGAAGTTGACATCAGAAGGGCAACAGAATATCTTAATAAACGTGCACCGGGTCCCTCGACAACGATGAGGTGCTCAGACACAACTTCGGATAATTTCTTTGTTGAACTGAGCTCCTTTCCATCTCCGGGAGTCCACCGCTGGATGGCGAGTTCGGGATCGTCGTGGCTGGGGAAGGAGTAGAGCTTGAGATTGGATGCCGTCACATCGCAAAACCTGTGGGATCTAAAGGCCTTTATAGCATCTCTGAGGGCTTTGACATTCGCCGTCTTTGATACCGTGATGGAGAAGATGCTGTTAACATCTTCTCCGCAGATCCAACAGCGGAATGTCGTTTGCATGTTGTCCGAACGATGGGAGACAACACCAGTCAACGGCGGCACCCTTGGTGGGATGTCTACGCTCAGTTCGACGACAGCTGGAACTGGACCATCACTCGTCCACCCCTCAAGTTTACTGTGAAACCTGGGAGCAATGTCTCTGGGGTGCGAGACCATCGTCGACGGACGCGAGAATGACATACGCGGAGGACAGAAAGGCGTCGTTTCGATGGTGGACCGAAACACATTGGTTTATTTTTCAGGCTGTTTCTTTGTGTTATGGACAGTAATGGATTGCAACTCTTGAGTCGAGAGTTCTCAAGCTTCAAACATTGCAATACATCACTAGCTTGAGTACCCACGGCGGGGTATGAGTGTGAGTCGCGTGCACGTGAATGCGACAGCGGGGGAGTTTGTTCTTCGGGACCTCGTTCTCCACAGTCACCGCTCGAGTCAACCGTCTTTTCTGCAGAGAAAGGACCTATCGTGACCTTGCGCGCCGGTGGAGGGAACATCTATCACAAAACGGACAATATTATCGATTTCCCGAGTGTACGAGATAATCATAGACTTGTGACGAGGTCACGGTCTGGCAGCGGATGTCGGCTTGTTGTTTCTGATCTCATCATGTTCATGTTATCTCACTAGGTTCTCTGGGCATTCCAGATCAGAACAACCGAATAGCAAGCCGAATGATATGCTTACAGCTTTGGACAGAATTTGCGTCTTCTCAGAATCCAATGACGCCAAAATCATGTTAAGTACACGAACTCTACCATGCCATTCGAAACGACAAGCAGGAAAAGATACTGTACAATATTGTGTATTAAGTCTTCGTCGCTATGGGTATAATGACTCAAGTACAGCTGCAGGTAATCCATATGCATCAGTGGAACATTCCGAGCCAACGATCATCGTAGGATCTGTTCGTCACAGGTCATCAAAACGTATTCAGACGTTTTGGCGTGTGGGCCGAAGAGGCCGCCACTCCATGCATTCATCACTGGGCACGACGACTTGCGTTCCGTATTCTTTCTCCAAAATGCCAGAAAACCCAGGGTCTAAAAGGCAGGGAAATCAGTCAAGGCATCATCCAAGAGGGGGGCAAACGCACGCGGGACAACCGACGACGGTGGCTATCACGGCGAGTACCGTGTCCCCTTTCCCGAATCCTAGCGCAGAGTACATCGCAGGAGCAAACAGAGGAAATCCGCAGCCGGCCAATGAACGCAGACAGGATGCCGCCGCCATCGCTGTACCGACACAGATAAGTAAGCAGCAGAATACCGATGCTATTGCGCAAAGAACACACCAGACGCAGCGTAGAGGGTAAAAGCATCGACGATATACGTCTGAATACACTGAAAGTTAAGAATGACACCCACACCAATGAGCATGATGCCCTATTTGCATTTTGCGCCAAACTTGAGTCGAATCAATAATTTGGGGACTGTGAGTACTCACAATGTCTGGCGCTATCCAATGCGTGTGCGCCTGAACGGTCCACCCCACAATGAGCAACCCTATAGGAAACACCAACGTGCCGATAAACATGGCAGCTGTTGAGTACTACATGTATGAGCATTTGCTAAACCAGGGAGAACAGGGGAAACCCACGAACGTAATCTAAACTCGGGCCTCCCAACACCTCCATTTTTATTCTTAAGATACACATAGACCTTGTCCAATGTTCTTGCGTTTAATTGCGAGGCTCCAGTCAGGCCAATCCCAAGAGCAATGTAGTGTAAGCCAGCTATGCCAACAGGTTGTTGGTAGACTCCCTCAAAGATGGAGGGTATAGTCGTCAAAAATACTACGATATGTAGATATGCTGCAGATTGAGCGCTGTTAAACCACTCACGGTACAATATTCCATAGAGGTATGCCATATATACACTGAGCAACTGGATGATGGGTTCTTGGGCGAAGAGTGCAAATGGCCGCACCAACGATTTAATCATGATCGCTTGCCAGCTAGAAGTCATCGGTCGGGAGATTATGATTCCTCCATCTATCTTACTCACGAGCGATCTTGTTTCCCATCAAAGATTGTTCGTACTTCTCTGTGAGGGACTTTCTCCACGTCCATCGACTTCCTTATCTTCTGTGCCTTCCTTTGCAAGAGTAAAGGGGCAAAAGCTAAGGAAAACGTCATAAGCAGTGCACAGCGGAACCACCGACAACGCGAACTGACTTTCTTGAAGATAGAACAAGCCTAATACCTGGATAGCAGCATCTACGATGCTCGTTGACCAGAACTACAGACGTAACGCGTTATTGGACCGAGTGACGTCTTGAAAGGAGTAGACATACCACCCATCTCCAGGTCGAACGCTCTGCGATCCTACAGACATGATCAGACAGCTGGTGTGATGAAGAATAGGCGGAAACTCACCAAGCCCCCGCCACGGGAGCAACTACAGGACCTAGCATTGGTGCCAGGAAATACAGAGCGAGTGCCTGACCACGCTCTTCTGTACGCCAACAATCGCCGAGGACACCACCACCGATCTATAGCGACAAGGTTAATTAAATAAAGTGCTATTTCAAAATGCATTGCATACCGCGAGAGGAGCACTACCTCCTAGTCCAGAAAGAAAGCGGAACGCAAGTAACTGTGATTCATTCTGTGAAAAGCCACATGCGAGATTCCACACTAGATGACAGTGAGTCCGGAAATAGGCGAGTGACGTCATGACTACGCACTGAGGTACCATAGGTTTGCCAGCTGGAGTACTCGGGACCGTCCATAAATTTCGCTCAAGGGGCCGAGTAATAGAGGACCAATGGCTACCCGTTCCGAGTCAGACACGGATCCGAAACGTTGAACGAAATTTGACTCACCATAGGCAAGCACAAAGATCGACGTGATGAGTGCAATGACTGCACTGCTATGGATTCCAAATTGGGCAGCCAGTTGATTGGTGGCAGGGGCGACCATGGAAGATGAGACGGGACTAATGAAAGTAAACCCCGAAACAATGGCAGTCGCAGCCCACTTGCGTTTGAAGCTCCAACTTGAAAGAAATGTACGAGGACCGATAAATGCGAAAGCGCTATCGAGCTTACTTTTTTGGATTCTTGGGGTCGTCTGGACCGTCCCAATCGACCACGAGGACGCTGGTATCTTCTCCACCTGGCTTGTCGTTTGGACTGACAGGTGTAGAAGTATCTTGTGCTACAAGGCGCGACATGTGATTTCCTTGGAGAGTCGTGGTTGGGGAGATACTATGTCCTTCCAATGTGTCTGCCGTATTCAGGCGGCTGTTGTTCATCGTATCCACGGAATGGGACGTCTAGAAGGAATGAAGTATGGCGAATTGAACATGTTCCGCGCTCGCTGATAAGTAGTGCGCCTCAGACGCGGATGACAATGAGTAGATGACCGCTTGACCTTCTGATCAGTGTTAGGCACAGCATCTGAGTAGCGTGCCGCGATGCCGTGTCACATCGACAGGCACAGTTAGGTCAGCCTGAGTCCGGTTACGAGTCAATACTGCACCAGCGAGAGTAATAACTAACAGGGGGTGAGAGTCATGTATCCCCGTCCGATGAGTCGGTGGCTCGGATCTTCAGATTTGATGGAAGCCGCCAGACTCGGTAAGCTCTAGTCTGGTGACGACGGCTTGCCTCATAGTACGGTCTGGTCACCAGACTAGGTAAGCTCAGTCATAACAACACTTGTATAGCATAGTAAATTATGTATCGGCTTTATCGGTACTCCGGCTTGGCCGTTACACTTGCTATGACCAACTTACTAAAGCACATTATGCGTCCAAATTCTTTGGTCACCGGGTCCATCTCCTGAGTAACGTTATCGCTTGATGACTCTCTGACGGCCGTTGGATAATCTTGAAGCCCTCTCATTGGCTGGTGAGCACCTAAACCTAAACGACCCAAAAAAGTGCATTTAGGTCATGCCAGCTGCGTACCTTCCACAAAATGTGCGTTTTGGTGGCGTTCCAAGTTGCAGATGCTCCCAGCAACTGGCAGATCTCCTACTTGGTGACCCAGTTTGTCCGCGCGGGACCTACATAACCCTCAACAAAGGAAGGGGTCGCTGTTGAAGGCGTCCTGTCACGTTTTGGGACTCGTCAACGCTCACGAGGCTATCCAACACGCTCGAGATCCAAGTATCTTCCAGACGGACCACTCGCGAAGTGGAGGACATGGGAAAACCAAGTTTGGTGACCAGCCCGTCTCTTGGCCTCAGAGACGGGCTGGTCACCAGACTAGGGAAAACCCACGACAGTCTGTCGTGCACAAGTCACTCCGAAGTATCGTATCTCCTTAAATGATGGCGTATCTGGACGATTTTTCTGCCAAACCATCCCGCTTCGATCATCTTTCCATGTAAGGAGAATCAGCTCTTGACCGTGGAGGCCTTGTTGACTGCAGCAATCGCCACTTCTCAGAACTTCTCGAAGCAGTCGTGTAACTCGCCAGTCTAGTTCCCTTGCGAGTGCATTCGTGATATTGGGTCGCGGCGATCAACGATGCCAAAAAGGGGTTTTTGGCTTGGCTTGGCTCTTGCTTGTGTCGTCGAGGTGCAGCGGGAACATTTCGTTGGACAGTCGATTTCAAGGATGTCAAATTGCCAATGAAGAAGCAACTTAAGCGGTATGGAGGCGTATTGTGAGAATGGGCTGCTGTCTTTCTTCCCTTTGCTGGTTCTGGGAGACCAATATGGTTACGAGTTGAAAACGCCGGGGACACGTGCGTCAAGTGGTCCTTGTTGGTGAGGGAAGGTGTGTATGTATGCTGGTGCAGTACAAACAAGGTATGTATGTCGTGCCGTTCCTACCCATGCAGTACGTCGCTCCTTGGGAAGCGCGCCGCTGATAATGCTGTCCAAAGGTGCAAAGAATGCAAGTTTCTGAGCGCGCTGTGTTACTCCTTACCACTTGGGGTCAGAAAGACAGACCGTTGAATGTGGACCTGGAGATGTCGAACTAAAAAGAGTCACCGGAATCACTCGGAGAGCAAGCACGGGCAGTGACAGGTTCGTCGAGGATCTGGATCAGACGATCTTATTTATTGCTTTTCTTCACTAGCTGCCAGACACACATTTGAAAGAAGACCGTCATATGTACCGGGGTCAGCGGTCGAACAATCTCCGAGATCGTCAGACTTGAGCATCACTCTCGTCCCTTTGTAACGACTTCACTGCCCCAGTCTGCGTTAGCAGCAATCCATATCGACTGTTTCCTACCAGATGGACATGGGACCCGAATGGCAGACAAAAGCGCTCACAACCCGGGCACAGCCAAATCCTAATAACCTTGGTCGAGCCTCGTGATGCGACACCGACGATGCTGGGAGCTGGGGGAGGTTGGGGTTACAGTTCCGTTCATTTTGTACTTTCATTTCCACCTATTCTCTCCCGCCGATCGTCGATCATCTTCCGCACTGCCGCTGCGCACGCTCTCCTCGATCGCTTCCTCCTCTTCTCACTCACATTCGTTGGTCGGTTTCGGATCAAAGAGCTATACCAGTGCTCGTTCTGTGATTGAAAGACTCGGTCGATCCTGTGCTCGGATGTGACGCGCTCTCTGAACCTTTTTCAGGGGAGCGCAAATACGTTGGGTATGTGATACCCCATTTCGCTCTTCACCTTCACCTCGCTATCAGATACAGCACGGGGGCTGCGCGCGCGAGAACGACCCACAACCTTGGTCACAGTCCCCCGATTCGATGCACGATGCGCTCCGATATGGGGGATAAGCGTCGGGATGTCGTCGAGTGATATGGTCCAGGACGGCATTGCGACATGGGAACGGGACACGCGCAACTTGGCGAGGTACAGTACGCCAAACATGAATTCGTCGATATCCAATCCTCGATGTCGTCATGATCCGCGTGGGCTCTTCAAAGATTCAATCGCCTGTTTGGCCCCCATGAAAGTAAACCGGAACCGGCTCCATTCGGAAGAAACAAGGCTGAGAGGCTCAGACACACGTTCAATACAGTGGCCGCGTTGACTCCGGAGATGAGCCCATCCAACGAGGATTCCCCGATCTGGTGAACGAAACAAGTAAGCATGAAAGGCAACCCCTTGCCACACCGATGAAAATTGGAGAGCGTATTGTATGTTACAAAGCGTGGGTATCATGACACGAATATAGGTATCCAAAGACGGTGACGTCTAATGACCGTGCCGGTGGCGTCCTTGCCAAGTATCGCGATATTAGAGATACATATGAAGTTCCTAGTTCCCAAAGAGGTAACCGTTTTGCATATGATGCGAATGATGTCCTATGATGAGTCCCGAGTCCCGCCAATAGGGATGCGTGTTGTACATTGTGATGCATTCATGGCGTATCTTTAAAGTTGCGTTGTCATGCGCAAGCTGAATGGCGCAGCGACACAAACGGATGCTATAACCTGCGAACGGACCCATCGTGAGCTATGAGCGTAGACAAGGGCGGCAGAAAACTTACCACAAAGAAAAGGAGCATCCCAAACAGTAGAAGAAGAGAAAACGCCGTCTGCACGAGGCACCTGGCGCGCGCTTATGAGGCAAGCACGAGTCTCGGCGGCTCAAAGTTCTTGACGAACTCGAACTGAGGGCCGGTCTCTGGACTGTGGGGGTATCGCTTGCATTTTTCGACAGTCTTCCAGAGGGCGGCGATGATCCGCAACGCTTCTTCGCCGCTCTTTGCATACGCCGACTCGACGAGCCAACACCCGATGACCATGCCCGTGCGCCCGATCCCGCCGCGGCAATGTACCGCGCTCACGCGCCCTCGCTGCTCGTTGTCCCGCAGGACGTCCAAGATGGTGAACATGAACTCTTTGGACTCGGGCAAGGAGCGGTCCTGGATTGGGAACTGGTGGTACTCGATGTCGGAGAGGGGGATGTCGTGTGCGTGTGCGAGGTCGGGGAGGTGGGGTGCGTACGGGGAGAGTTCGCCGGATTCGGTGAGGTCGATGAAGGTGCGTACGCCTGCTGCGAGGAGTTTGTCGAGTTTCTGGGTGGAGGACTCGAACGGGGACCAGGGGTATTCGCAGGCGAGGAGGTGGGGTGTTGCCCAGTAGGAGTTGGGGATGGGCCGTGGGCAGGCTGTGTGGAGGGGTGGGAGGGAAGAGCGACGCTGGGGGCGACACTCGCAGGCGTGGATGGCGATGGTGGGGATGTCGAAGGAGTAGGCCATCTCTCACGTTCGTTCGCTGGTGATTGCGGGGTGTCTGGCAGGTCGAACAGGCGGGTATTTAACTCGTTTCGATACGCCCACGTTTTGGTAATTTCGTTGCAGCATGGCTCAAGGCCTGCAAGAAGCGCCACCCTAGTACTGCCACACCTGGAACTGGAAGAAGTCCATTTTTCATTATCACCGCACCGCTATTCGGGTGGCGAACCCTGTAAATTGTGTACCGTGATGGTCGCCTCGCTTGGTAAAGTGTATTTGTTTTCTCTCAGCTAGACTGAACTAGGCCATCAACGCATCCGGCGATCGATCACGTCGCTACAGGGTGCTACGCAGTGGGTGCTGTGCGAGCGGAAACGAATCTCGAGGCATCGGCGTTGGTCGGCAACTTTCAAAGGTTGAGTTCGCCCCACTGCCAGGAGCCACGTTGGGTGGACCTATTCTGGCCAAGTCCTACTTCCCCCGGGCTAATATAATGTTCCCATCCCAGCTTACTAGAGCCACCAAGTACTTTAGAATGTTCTCCTTTCTCGCGTTCATGTCACACTCATTCAGAAACAAGTGGCGTCCTCGACATACCGGCTCCCGATCCGATTGGTTGGCCAGTTGCCCTTTCTCTGTCCTGGTCTTGCGCCGCTTTTTTTAACTGGCACCCCAGGCCCCTGGCGTCTATCAGATGATCGGCTATCATGAAAGAGTGTATTTCCCAGCCTCGAGGCCCATGAGCTCTTTCTCCCTCGTACCTCCCCGCAGACCTTCTTCTCCGCTGCACACCCACGATCGGACTCCGGACCAAAAACGCAAATGGCTTCCACTGGCGAGACCCCCTCAGAGCCGCCATTTCCCCGCGCGTGGTGGAAATCCGCCGTCGTCTACCAGATATACCCCGCCTCCTTTTTGGACTCCAACGGCGATGGGGTAGGCGATCTTAACGGGATCTACGCCAAGTTGGATTATCTCAAAGATCTCGGCGTGGACGTCCTTTGGCTCTCCCCCATCTACCGTTCTCCACAGGCGGATATGGGATACGACATGTGTGTGTCTCCCATTCGCTCGTCCCTCGTCCCTCGTGCTGATTACACGCATCGGTTTTCTCTCGCTCATCTCTTCGTCTTGTGGGGGTTTTCTTTCGGATCTTATCCTTGTGAACACACGCAGCTCGGATTATCGCGACATCGATCCGCGGTATGGGACCCTTGCGGATTGGGATAACCTACTCCAGGGCGTCCACGAACGCGGTATGAAGCTCATGTACGTCGACCCTGCTTGTCGACATGTCACATCGAGATCCAATTTTTATTCTAAATGATATTCCATTCCGTGGCGTCCTTTTTTTGTGCACCGCAGGATGGACCTCGTCGTCAACCACACGTCCGATGAGGTGCATCACTTTTCGGTTCTAGACCTTGGCACCTTGGGAACTGATTGGTCTTTTCGGATGTGATCGTATTCGATACAGCACGAATGGTTCCAACAATCCAAGTCCTCCAAGGACGATCCCAAGCGCGATTGGTACATATGGCGTCCCCCAAGATACGTCGACGGTCAACGTCTCCCGCCCAACAACTGGAAGTCTATCTTTCAAGGTATGCCGTGCGTACCTCAGCTCATCGGACGAATAACGCCGACCCCACCTCTTCTTCTTTGGATCTTCCATCGAACTAACGCAAAAAACACGCAGGTTCGGCATGGGAATTCGATCCAGGGACGAAGGAATACTATCTCCACTTGTATGTCCGTGAACAACCTGATTTGAATTGGGACAATCCGGTCGTTCGTGATGCCGTATGGGACGTGATGCGATTCTGGATTGATAGGGGATGTGATGGATTCCGGGTAGGTGTTTTCTCTGCATTGATTGGTTTCGCGGGTAAGAGCCGAACGGCTCCCTGATATCTAGATGGACGTGATCAATATCATATCCAAGACACAAGGTTTACCAGACGCACCGGTCGTAGACCACACGCAGTATTACCAACCTGCGAGCATGTATTTCGCCAACGGGTAAGTGTGAATCCACGCCGCATCGTGCCAGCGTCTGCGCGATTTTCGCCTCCTTTCCGAAGAGAATCTGGTTCTAAGTACACGACCTTGCTAGTCCACACGTGCACGGATACATTCGACAGATGTATAGGGAAGTCTTGTCACGTACGTCTTTCTTATCTCATCTAATCGCCTGATTACTCATTCGACGCCGCGTGCTGTGCTCGGTACCATCTACGCCCTGACGCTTCTCGCCCCACCCAATG
Organism: Xerocomellus intermedius; assembly: GCA_038090955.1. Classification (NCBI taxonomy): domain Eukaryota; kingdom Fungi; phylum Basidiomycota; class Agaricomycetes; order Boletales; family Boletaceae; genus Xerocomellus; species Xerocomellus intermedius. The sequence goes on from JBBPNP010000117.1 coordinate 18,545, forward strand.
CGGCTCCCGCAGACCATGACCTGATCACGGTAGGCGAGACACCCTTTACACACGACGCCTCTGCGCTCGCGGCGTACGTCCTTCCACGAAACAAGGAACTGAACATGGTCTTTAACTTTGAACTGATGGATTTGGATTCCCCGGCGGAGTCGCCCCTCGTGAAAAAGGCGTGGCCGTTGGCGGAGCTCAAGGCGGTCGTGGGACGGTGGCAAACGTACAAGCGAGAGGAGGGGTATTGGAATGCGTGAGTGGTGTTTCCTCTTGTTGTTCTGCATTTGCTGGTCTCGGTCGGGTGCTATGCCCTTGTCGCTTGGGCTTTGGGTGGTGTCGAGGCATGTGTTTCCTCGATCGATGGCACATGAGAGGGTCTCTTGGGCCATCGTTCCCTGTGGAGCGTTCGAATTTGGTGTGGGTGTTCGGCTTGGGAAGAGCTTCTACGAGCGAGGTGTCTGCGAGGCAGCACAGCGAATAAGCCCGTTTGCACGTTCGGCGTTTTGCTCACCGTTTACTGTTCACTATATGCTGTTTGCTGTTCGCACTGGCGTACGGTGGATTTGGATGTGCAAGGTGGCAGCACAGCGAATGGGCCCATTTGCACGTTCGGCGTCTTGCTCACCGTTCACCGTTCACTGTGTGCTACTTGCTGTTCGCATTGGCATACGAGGGGCTTCGACCTGCAAGGTGTCTGCGAGGCGAACGCAGCGAATGAGTCTGTTGCGCTCGTCTATATCAAGGGGATGGAGCTCGACGTCAAATTCGCTCGCAAATGGGCAGGTGAACGTTGAAACTGACCGCATCGTTCATGTCGTGTTCGTGTGTCGTGTTGTCATGGCGTGGATGCTGACCATCGTGTATGTATGCCGTCCGTGCTCCACGTAACTCCATCCCTATACAGGGTCTTCATTGAAAACCACGACCACGCACGCGTCGTTTCTCGTTTCGGGAATGATTCGCCAGCGTGGCGGGCGATCTCGGCCAAGTTGTTGGCTGTCCTCGAGGTGACACAGACAGGGACGGTGTACGTATACCAAGGACAGGAACTTGGGATGAAGAATTTTCCGAGGACGTGGGGGATCGAGGAGTACAAGGACGTGGCGTCGCAGAATTATTGGCAGTTGTGCGTATGCTCCCCTTGCTTGCGTTTCCCCGGTTCTGACGTTGAACGCAGGATCAAGGGACAGAGACAGGAAAGACAAGGGAGGGAGAACGTCGATATGGAAGACGTATTGGATGGCTTCCAGCAAAAAGCCCGAGACCACGCTCGCATCCCCATGCAGGCAAGTCGTCGTATCGCCTTGCAAACAGACCGTTGGCCGTTCTCTCTTTCGTTTAACATTTGGCTTATCACTCATTCACAACTATTCACATTTCGTCACGATGTCACGTCCACGTGTTTCCCATCCCTCTGTGCTTGGAACTCGTGATCTGACACTTGTTCCACAGTGGGACACCTCCCCCAATGCTGGGTTTACGACCGGTACGCCATGGATGCGTGCCTACGAGGACGACGCCCGCGAGGGCTGGAACGCCACCGACGAACAGCAACTCGCGGACGACAAGCAAGAGGAGAGTGTTCTCGCCTTTTGGAAACGTGCCATCCAAGTTCGAAAAGCACACGACGTCCTGGTACGTATTGCATTCTCTAAAAACCGAAAAAAAAAATTAAAAAAAATTGACACTGGGGTACCACCACCACCACGGCAGACGTACGGCGACTTTGAGATGCATCTCGAAGAGGACGAGCGGGCGTTTGCGTACGTCCGGACGTTGGGCCGTGCGCGCGCGTGGGTGGTGCTTAATTTTTCGGCGGACGTGGTCGAAGTGCCGCTTGCAGGTCTTCCTGCCCAGGGCTGCGAGTCCGAGGACGCGCCGGACGCAGGAGGGCGAGGGTTGGGGTTCAACCCCCTCGGCGACGGGTGCGAGCTCGTGTTGTGCAACTATGGCGAGGTCTCTGATGATTCTGGACTGGGAATGGACACCACCGAGGGCGAGGGCGAGGGCGAGGGCGAGACGATGGCGTTGAGAGGATACGAGGCGAGGGTGTACGTCCAGCATATCTAGCCTTGATGGCATGACTTTTTCGCCTTATCGGTTCACTCCACCGTGGCGGCCTCCCCGCGTCTCGGTTTCCGAGGAGACCCAGTTTACGGTCTAGACTTGCGCAGCATGGTCTGGGTCTGGGTCCCATCAAATGTACAATCAAAGAATGAAAACAAAGTTTGAGTGCTGGATGGTGATCGATTCAGATGTGTACACATGTGGACCATGATGGATTGGAACCGGCCTCGTTCCGTTGGACTCGTCGATCTTTTGATCTTTTCCCGATATCATATCGAAGCGAAGCTAGCGCTTCGATAGACCACAGCAAGCTTACAAGGACCACGACAACGAAAAAAACCCTTGAGTATACGATACGCGTGGTAGAGACAATTGAACGAAACGACCTCTCAGAGGTCCCAGTACGTACGCCAAAACACACAAAAAAGGCAGGATTCCCACGTGTCACGGACACGCTGGAGGGGCTGGGAAAACGTAAAAACACGCGTGGATTCAGACCAGCCTGAGCTACGCGTGGCGCTCTAAGAGTGTTGTCTAAAAAGTGGAAAGACCCTGAGTGGGAGGTAGAACTCGGCTACGCGCCCACCTCTTCTATCGCGCTATCGCGTCTAGTAACGCATGCGGTTCGCGCGGCGGTGACGACGGCGTTGAGCGGGGGTAGGGGCCAGAGAGGGCGTGCTTGTGTCGCTGGGGTCGTCACAGGGATCTGGGGTGCCAGTGCCGGCGCTGGGGGTAGTCGCTGGGGTGGTCAAAGGGGTGAAAGAGGGCGCGGACGTGGGAGTGGGGGTGTAAGCAGGGCTGGTGGGTGCAGAGACGGGTGCGCTGAGGCCGGTAGGGCGGGGACGACAGCGTCGAGAGGTGGTCGGCGACGCCGATGGGGAAGTCGTTGGTGGGGTTGGGATCGGCGTCGGCGTCTGCGTGGGAGTGGGAGTGGGAGTGGGGGTGGGGGTAGGAGTCGAGGAAGGTGTCGTCGTCTCCCCAGGCTCGTCGCACCCTGAGTCGGAGTCGGTGCCGCTGGGGGTGGCTGTCGGTGGCGGCGTCGGCGTATATGTCGGCGGCGCCACGGATCCAGGAGCAGATGGGGTGCCCGACAACGTCGGTGGTGGCACAGACCCAGGCGTGGAAGGCCCCAAGCTGGGACTACCGGACGACGTCGGCAGGGAGCTCGTCGAGGGAGAACCACCCGAAGTCGTGGTCGCATTTCCCGTCACGAACTGCGCGGCCTCGGCGCAGAACGCGATCAACAAGTTGACCTATGGAAGGGATGTGCGTCACGTACGACCGATCTGGAGCGAACGGTTCCGGCTTACTTCGTTGGTCTGGCAGGCGACCTGTACAAAGTTGTCGTTGGGGCCGAAAAAGGCGGCATTGGTGCAGTCCGGACTCGAGCCTTTATGTCAGTGAGTTTGCGCAGGGCCCAGAGAAGAGAGCGGCGTGACGCACATGTCTGACCCATACCATCGCAACCGTTGTAATATCTACAAAGGACATGAACACACAAAAGACATGGGAACTGATCGGGTTCCAACGCACGCAAACGAGGTTTCGACGCTGTACACATGGCTATCCCGATCACAAACGTCAGTAGTTTAGTCAGAGAGGTAGTATGAGATGGGCTCACGGGGGTATCAAGGAGATGTCCGTGCTCGAACCACATCCCGCACAGGTCGGGTCGATGAGTGTCATCTCCAGAAGCGTACAATTTTCGCCGTTGGTGTTACAACCACCTAATCGTGAAGAGAACCTCGATTTTGAGAAGGGATGCTCATCCTCGCTGACGACACGTGGGCTTACCCGTCTGAAGGTAGCTGATCAACGTATAAAAGAAAGAAAAAAGGTGTCAGCAGATCGCGGCGACGGGAGTACGGTGCTTCGATGTTCGACGCTGACTTACGCAATTCCAGAAAAGGGACCGTTGCTCGTATACGAGTCGCCAGTGAGGACATTTTCACCGTTGTACATGAGCGCGGGCTAGAAAATAGAAAGTAGAAGACAGAGTGAGACGTCGTTGACAAGGGGTGAAAGCGGTGGATGTACCGATCCATAACCACATCTAGATAGTTGATATCGTTGGTTAGAAAGCGCTCGACGATGTCAAGAATGAGACGACTGACTGGTTTACGAATTTGATAACGTGCGACTCGGCATTGGCTCTTTGAACTAGAACGAAAGAGACGACCGCTTGGGCCAGGAAACGAGAGGGGAGCATCAGAAGGGAGGGAAGGCGTCAAAGGAACGATAGCGAGCCCAGCGCAGACGGGTGAGTAATAAGCGGGTAAAGGGAACAAGGCAAGGTCTTTATGCATTGATACAATAAGAGTTACCGGAGCTTCCTTCCCTTCTCGGATCCAACTGGCTCTCAATTCCCGTGTATGTTCCTTGCGACGGTGATTTGAACCTGCCACCTCCCGCTCGGTGGTCGCTTTCGGTCCACAAGTCATTTCAGGGCGCGTGTGCAAGACAAGACTGCCTGCGCACCTCGATTCGCTTCAAATTGCCGTTGTTCGCACGCGCTCGTCGCAACGGACGGCCTGATTCGCCATCTTGTCGTCGTGAAACATTGACACGCTTCTCGATCCTCGGAGTGCCACTCCAAGTCGAAGTCAAAGAAGCCTCTGCTGTCGTATAAATACCCATGATGGCAACAGAAAGACAAGACGTCTTTCTTTCAATTTCATCATTTCGTCGACACAACACCATCAAGTCATGAGGTCTACTAGATGTATCGTGAGTACACTTCCACTCCGAGGATGATCCGGGCAAGCAGTATCGCTGATCATCGTAGGATATGGTTAACTTGGGTCGGAGCCGACCCAACGGTACTTATACGAACTTCAGGAATGGCCAGATGACAGAAAAGACGACGTTCAGGTACATGGCAAGTACGGCTACGAGACTGAAATTGACTTCGTTACCATGGCTTCAACGACGGACTCTGGACCTTCCTGGACCGTCTGTCAAAGCACTGCAACACATGCAAAAGCAGATCTCTTCGGCGATCATGACGTCCGGTGTATCGCGGGCTCGGCGATGATGATTTTGCGGGTTGAACATTGCTGTGTGCAAATGTCAATGTAATTGGCATTGCTCCAATGTCGTAGTCAAAATGGATCTGCTATAAAGGCTCGATGGGATAAATGATGAAAGAGAAACACATTTTGAGCACCCCATCCCGCGATGAGTCCACGACGATGATCGATGATTCGAGCGTGGAATTCGTGAGATGGGGTAACTTGAGTGATAGAGCTAAACGATGAGAGAACGGAGACAGAACGTCTATAGTTGATGGGAACGAGATGCTTCAACACAGAGACGACACCAGGTCGTAATGAGAGAGCGGGAGATCATAAAAGAGTTTGATGGAAGAGGTCTCGAGCAGGAAAAAGAAAAGAAAAGAAAAGAAAAAGGAGGTACGCCACCTCGTGCACATATGAAAGAGATTCGGGGAACTAAAGCTAGGCTCAAAAGGAAGCAGCCACATGCCCGATGTCGTGGCAATCATCGTCCTCTTCCTCGTCCTGATCCGCGTCGTCGTCGATATCGAGAAAGATGCGGAGGCGAGGCGGAAACGAATGCGATGAAAGTACGAGGGCCGCTGCCTCAGAATCAATGTCCTTGAGGGTTAACACCTGAAGCCGGTCACACGCATGAAGATCCGAACATATAGCCAAAAGCGATGTCGCGTCGACACGGTCCAGACAGAGCGTCGTCATAGCGCACAAGTGACCAAAGAAACCATGGATCGAAGTATCCTCTGCATGGATGCTTCGCAGCGAGAGCTCACGAAGACAAGACAGCGGTATCCTTTCGGTTGCATTCATCTCCACGAGGTGATCGAACAGCCGCGAACAGTCCTGACGCTCACAGAGCTGGATCCCAAAGGCGACATCTTCGACAGAAAGGACCCGGAGGTTTGGCAAGGTGAACAACGACAGCAGGTCAATGGCATACGCCACGTTGACGAACCCGAACTCGAGTTCCTCCAACCGCGGTAGATCGATCGTTTGCAGATCATCACTTCCGCGTTCATTTTCCAAGGTGTGATCCATCTGAGGACCCCACCCGAGGATGACGAGACGCTTCAGCTCTGCGTTTGCACACAGGATGTTCCGAAACTCCGAGAGAGTGGGCATAACGTCCCGGGCATGGTACCTCAGCTCCAACTCTCGGAGACCCGTGAGACCAAACCGTGTCCAATCGACGTGGACGCCCGAAAGCGATACGTGACGGAGGTGACACAGACTGGCGCCGCCCCGAAACCAGGCGATTGGAAAGGCCAGGTTCGTCGGGCGGAACACCTGGCCCTGTGCAACAAAGTACTCGTTGCATCTGGCGAGCCGAATGGTTTGCAGGAGAGGTGCCGATTCAATGGCCACGGTACATGAGAGGAACGTGAAGATGGGAGCCCAGGTGTCCGTGAGGAGTTCGATGGACCGCCAGCGCGCCGCCTGTGGTACGAGGAGGAAGTGCATGATGCTATCCATGGCGTTGCAGCCAAAGATGTGGGACGCTTCATCCCAGTCCCAGGACGGATCGCGAAAGTCCATGTAGATATCGAGGGGGCAATTGCGGGAGCGGGTTATCCAAGTGCGTGTGCGAGCGAGTTGGTTCTTGGAGAGAGGGAGTGAAAGGTAGATAAAGGTCCACAAAGAAGGCATCGAAAGAGAGATCTGCCTCCATTGTCTACACACGTGAGACAGCGAAATTGACTGAGAGATGGGGTCGTGAGGTGAATAGGATGTGAAAACAAGTATGTTCGAAACGACTTCGGCTGGCATTGGCCAAGCATAAGATATGTACCTCTCAGTGTTCAAAGAACGCGGCACAGATCGAACGATGGGCAAATGACAGATTTCCTTGCTTTGCGGGACAGCAATGCCTTGGACGGACAACATCTGACGGAGAAAATAGTGGCATGTTAATGATTCTATGCCCGCATCGTTGATGAGTGAAGCAACAGTACCGAAACTTGGGGCAATTGAGATCGAACTGGAGAGTACCCAAGTCGTTGAACGCACCGAATAAAAACGTGAAAACACGTTCTTATATGTCACAACGTTCGTCAATGGACGCCCACATCACCAGTCATCGAATAATATGTTTGTCAGCGAAGAGGTGGGATGTACCCACAAATGCCTCGAGGAACATTTAGGATCGCCTCGTGTGCCACACGTGCTGCCTGAAAACTGGTACCGAGGCCATGTGGGCCTTTATGAGTTTGTGGGTTCCCGTGGGGTTAACTGCCAGACAAACGGTACTGATTGGACCAGCAGCTGTAGCCATAATCCATGAAATATTGATGCCTTGCCTCGAGGAAGCAACGGAGGGCGTACCATCAAAGAACCGCACGAGCCGGATCGAAGATGCTCACACTGCCTTGTCCTTGTTCTCGCACGATGGCGGGTACCACCATTCTACACCCCAGATAAAGTATCAGTCAGGGCACAAACCCTTTGAAATATGATATTCCAGTGGAGCATGAAACCCTGTTAAAGCGCTCAGGATATGTCAGAACTAACCGTGGACCTACACGGCGTGCCGATTAGTGCCCAACTGCCAGCGTGTTCTGCAACCACGACATTCAAATGAATACAGCGACACTCCGACAAGAAGACGAACACAAACGAATTAATAGAAGTCATACAGCTTGGAGAGATACAGCACATGCTGTTCTTGTTCCAACCGATCATTGGATGAGTGGATTACAAGGAAGGAGTCACCCACATGCAATTCCCCAACGGTAGTTTACTAGTAGACCGTATGACAACATGCCAGGATTCGCTGGAGTTACAGTATCCTTAGCGCCGCGTTAGAGAAGATCATTTTATACTCCGACCAAGTGGTACAAAATGCTTACAGCTTTGCTTGATTTTCGCAGTTCCATGGATCGATGATCAATGATCAGTGAAAGGTCAAGACTGTGGTGTGCAAAGCGGTGAGCATGAGCTCCATCCAAACTCGAAGCTTTGTTGTCATGGGGCACGGTGCTCTGGCGCGGCGCGCTCACGTGCGTCCCTTTGACCCAACATTCATTAGCGACTAACTTACTCCTGAGGTATTTGCTTTGCAAAGCGTTGTTTATACATGTTAGGATCGAAGGGCGTTGCCAAGCAGGGCCAAATAAAGGACGACCGGAACTGCCTCTGGCTTTGAAGTGAAACCATCATTCCATCGCTATGCCCGAGTATTCGTTAGACGAGCGTTCCAGCTACCGTTCTGAGCGTCATCATAGACGCATGGGTGAGGGCCGTTTCCCCATCTGTACATTCTCGTAACTCACCTCGGATCACTCTCCTGGTCGCCCCACATTTAATTCCACCATGCGTGGTCATTCTGGGCGGCTCGCTACCTAAAAAAAACCGCAAAACGCGACCTCCGTGGAACTAACGTGATTAGCACGAGACAGGGGAGGCAGCAGGTCTCGCTCTCCTCAGCGAAGCAGCCACCGGCGTGAAAGAAACGAGGATGGATACTGGCGCAGGGACCGCAAGCGCTCTAGGTCGCGCAGTCCCCACCACACTCACAAACACAGCGAGGGCCGCAAAAAGGTCAGTTCACGCTCGTGCCTTGTTATCTAATGCTTAGCGCCGGATTCAGGAGCGGGACGACGACGGCCATCGTGCCCGCAAGGAATCAGTGGCGCCAAGTCGGAGCAGAGGTCGTAGTCGTAGTGTGGTACGTCTTATGAAATTATCATGGGTATCGGACCTCTAACCTCAAAAGGTCTACGTGTGACGTGGCAACTTCGTAGACCCCAAGAGGCCGTCGCAGTGGCAGTCCTGACTCGTCGGGTTCATCTGCCTCGAACGAGTCTCAGCGTCCTGCGAAGCGCAATCGCCACAAGTCGAGGTCACGTTCTCGCTCAAATGAACGAAGCCACACTCGCCACCGTTCACGATCGCGTTCGCGTAGCCGTGAAAGGGAACGGCGTAGGTCAAAACACAAGGAAAAGGACCATGATAGGAAAAAGCGCCACAGGGACAAAGAGAGGAAGAGGGACAAGGATGAGAAACGTAGCGTTTTGACAGGAAAAAAGGTGCCCCGTTTTCATCAGTAATTAACTCGACCGGTATAATTAATCGTCTTGCCAGATTAAGCTGAAGGTCCACAAGGATTCGAGGGACTTGGAGATGGATGCAAACAGAGAGGATCTTTTGCAATTCCTGAACTCTACATATGAGTAACTATCCATCACTTGTGCAGGGCAGATATTATCACAGGTTTTCGTTTATCATCTGTCTATCTTGCTATACGGGCATTGAGAAAACTAGGAACTTTCCATGATTGTCGTCGCTATTCTTACCTTTGGACCCACAGACCGATTCCCATATGCTTCTGGTGCGCGTCTTCCATTACCAAGAAGCCTCGGGGGTGTCTCGATTCAGACGTGCTCCATACAAATGATGATTCATCTCGTAAAGACGTATTCCATCTCTGCAACCTCTCGGCATTCCCTTTTGGCGTCAAACAGTTGATCAGAGCCCGAAAAACCCTTGCGGTCAACTTCGATTTCGGGCATTGGGCTATATTATAACCGGTGCCGCAGAATTTGTTGATGCGCTTTCCTTTCATCGTAACCACTACGGCTATAAGTAAGAGTGTTTGATCATTCACTCCATCCAAGCATCTCACAACCATTCTGTCTTCAACTCATCATGTCCAACAACTCTACGGCGCCATACGGACGATGGGAATCGCCCATCACCTCTGACACCGTGATTTCGACTGTACGTTGAGTACCCTAATCCTACATTGGATGCTGTTGAAGAACGCAATCACGCAGAATATCGTGTTTGACGACGTACTAGTCGATCCTATCACGAACAGCGTCTATCACCTCGAGGAACGCCCCAATGACAACGGGCGCTGCGTGATTGTGGACACGAAAGCCCAAACGGATGTCTTGCCGTCGCCCTACAGCGCGCGTGACTCCGTACAGGAGTATGGAGGTGCTCCAACGATTGTCTATGATGGCATTATCTACTTCTCCAACGACTCTGGAGATGCTTCCAACCCTGACAATGGCATCTACGCCATCGACCTGAAGGCTGCACCTGCCGTTGTTCGACGTATTGCTCCTGGTAATATCTCACATTCCATCCATGAAACGCCGCTTGTTTAACGCTGTTGTCGATAGTCAATCCCCACTGGCGTTATGCCAACTTTGCGGTGCACCCCACGGAAACTCATTTGTTGGTCACGGTCCGTGAAGACCACACCATCGACACACCGGAAAGCGTCGTCAATACGCTCTGCGTCGTTAATACGAGCACTGGCTCTGTGACTATTCTCATCGACGGTGCTGACTTCTACGCTGCTCCGGTGTTCAATCCCACCGGCAACAAGATCGGTTGGCAGGAATGGTATCTCCCTGATATGCCATTCGAGGGAGCCTTGATCTACGTTGCCGACGTTGCCATCGACAACGGCACGATCGTGATCTCCAACCGTGCATTGGTCGCCGGTGAGAAGTTGAATATCGCCGCGGGCTATCCCAGCTGGATCACGGACACTACTCTCGTATATACGTCCGACGGGGTCAACCAATTCCAGAATCCTTTCATATACAGCACGGAGACGGGGAAGTCAACACCCGTCTTGAAGAGGGCAGTCGCACAGGACTTTGCCGAACCGGCGTGGACGCTTGGACTGCTGCCCTACGCCATCCTGGACGGTGGGAAATACGGTGCATTCACCGCATTCGAGAATGGGAGGAACGTCCTCTACGTCATCGACCTCGCCCAGCCCTCTGATCCCGTTCGAATCGAGAACTTTGATTTCACGATCGCACAGCATCTTCGCCCTGCGAGCGCGAATAGCCTTGTCTTCACAGGAAATAAAGCCTCAGCACCAGGTGGTGTTATTTTAGGCACAGTTTCGGGCTCGTCCGGTTCGTACACTGTGGATTTGAGGTGCTCAAGCCCAGCGCGCAGCCTTCGTCGTTGGAAAAGTACATTTCTCCGCCTACCCCGGGGACGCTGACGGCGCCTGATGGGCACACGATTTACGTCGTCTACTACGCTCCATATAATCCGGATTATTCCGGGTCAAGTATCCCTGGGGAAAAACCACCTTGTATCGTTGGCGTTCATGGTGGCCCCACTGGGTTGGAGCCCCAGGCCCTGAACTGGATCAAGATGTTTTACACTAGCCGGGGTTTTGCTTGGTAAGTCTCGTATCGGGTTTGACCCTGCCGAATGTACAGTCTGATGACGCGCCGGCAGGTTAGATGTCAACTATCGCGGATCCTCCGGGTATGGTCGGGAATACATGTAGGTATTTCGTATCAAGCCTCATATCCTCCTTCGGCTGACTTTCGTTAGTGAGCGCCTCGCCGGCCAATGGGGCATTTACGATGTCGAAGACTGCAAGACAGCGCCTTCGATCCTAGCTGCTGCACCTTACTCCTGCATCGATGAGAAACGTGTGGCGATCCGGGGTGGCTCCGCAGGCGGGTACGCCACGCTCGCCTCGCTGACGATCGCCCCGGACACCAAGTACTACAAAGCTGCCACCTCTGCGTATGGGGGCATCTCCGATCTCACTCTCCTCGCCCAGATCACGGAAAAGTTCGAGTTACAGTACATGTACAAGCTTCTTGGCGGTTCGCCGAAGCAGATCCCGGATGTGTACAAGGCGCGGAGTCCGATCGACAACGTGTCTAATCCGGAGACTGGGGAGCTGAACATCAGTGTGCCTTTGCTGGTACGTTGAACTTTGGTATGGCGCATGAGGAGCGGGACTGACGTCGCTGTCGTGCTACGTAGATGCTGCAAGGTGAAGAGGACGGGGTCGTTCCGCCTCCCCAGGCACACCTGTTTCTGGAAAAGATTGCCAAGGAGGCGTCAGAGGGGCATGTGGCTTGGAAGTTTTACTCTGGCGAGGGTCACCACTGGCACCTCGCGCCCACGATCAAGGATGCGCTCGAGCGCGAGTACGCTTGGTATGATAAGAATTTACTGTAGTAGGAGAGGAGTTCATGTGCTTGTATTTCACTGTAACTGGTAGGGTGTATGATGTCCGACTAGGCAAATGACGTTTGGGGTGTGCACGGTATGATCCCGAGGTGGCGATCAAGACGGCCTCAGTTTATATCTTGGACTGGCAACTCGTGAGCCCATTGACAGGGCATCGTGCGAAACAAAATTGGCTGTTACTTAATGTCCTTCGAATCTCACCAAACGAACGTTTTACATACCTACTCCACAACCTGAGCACGTTTCATTCCTCCGAAGGTTGGAGTCGGTTCCAGGATTCAAACTATCTCGGAATTACTGAAAGATCCAAAGTTTGGCTGGTCTGGTTGAGAAATTGGGTGGCAACAAGTTATTGCCGGTATTTTGCCGAGCTGCATTTTGGCTGTCCTTAATGTCCGCTGCCCCATGGGCGAAAACCAAAAGTATATTTAGTAGGATGAGGGACTTGGGAGATGGACGTGAAGAGACAGGACTTTAGTTTGCTACTGGCCAGGCTGCAAAGACGGTGTGTAACGTTACATATCGGCTTCAAGATGACTCTACTGGAACAACAGACCATTCAAACAAGTCTCAGATCTCAGCTGTGAAAGTTGGAGGAGGGAGGCTAGCAATAAACGGAATTCACGGCAATGGCAGGCTGCGATAAAACCAAGTTGCAAGTTCCTCCTTGTCACAATATTTACAGATTCGGACTTTCTTCGATCTCTTAACTCCACACGGGTAACGAGCCACGACTCAACTGTCGCGGTCCGATATCTGCCGTGTGAAACCCAAGAGAACTGAGATATGGCCGAGTCACATACCCGCTGTCCCAGGCCATATGACACTTTTGAGCGACTCGCGAACCGAACATTTCATGCTTCCATTTTCCCGTTATCTGGCCGCCTTGACCGTTTCTTAATGGAGCATATGCTAAGTAGACCCCCATGATTCAGGTCCACTGATCTGAGTGCATCAGGCCCGCGGCAGCACTAGTGCATCTCGTACACACGTAAATCCGCAGTTTTTCGGCTCCCCTTCTCGTCAAACACCCACCTAGCTGGAAACGAAAATTGTTATGTATTGAAGTACTGATTAGTTGTGGATCTCGATTTTACATTCAACTTCAGTTCATGCCGTGATCTGTAAATCGGGTGCCTCGAGCTCCCTTCCTTTCGGAGGTGTGGGGTGCCTTGGAGGGCTCACCCTCAGATCGTCATCGCCTCTGACAGCTTCAGGGAACATGCTTCTCGCCCATTACCTCTGACACTGAACGTGACGTTTTCGTGAGTTCTGAGCAGGGCTGGGAACAAGGGGGGCTCATCATAGAAACATCGTACCGTTGGCTTGCGCCACGGGATAAGATTAGGAGGAAGTTCTTGGCCCACCAGTTTGGATCGAGGGCTGGAACTCACCTTATCGCCATTAGGAACATTCAAATCAACAACCATCGCGGTTATCGAATCCGATTGATTAGTGCTTGCAATCCCTGATCGATGATCTCCGCACACTAGTGACTAGTCATCACGATGCGGTAGCATATGAGTCGCTAGATTACGTTTTCGTCTGTGAGTATGGGAACCTTTGGAATCCGAACAAGCAGAGGGATTCCACACTTGCTGTCACTGACCATTATCGATTTCAGAGCAATGAATTGGGCACCTTATGCTTCTGGCGCGTGCGCTAGCAGGCTTCCATTCTCAAGAAGCCTTGATAGTGCTAAACCTCACTGAGTTGTGGCGTCCAACTTGAAGGCGTAAAGCATCTCGTAATGCACAATTTCAGGTCTTTCTATCTTCCCGTCAAACACCGAGCTGGAGCCGAAACGTCCCAGGAAGGGGCCTCAGATTTGCTTTCAGCCTCGGTTTGCGCCATGACATATCCCATGCCTCGTGTCCCTTTTCCATTTGGAGGAGTTTCGGCCCAGCTATAAGCAAGAGTTTCTCAGCACCGTGACGTCCCTCAACCAACTCTTTCACCACCACTCTCAGTTTCCAACCTCAGGCTAACATGCCCAAGGAGGCGCCATACGGAACATGGGACTCTCCCATCAACTCTGACACTATCCTTTCTCAGGTATGTTAGCCCGATATCCACCCTTAATGTTTGTTCGTAAAGCTCATGATCGCGACAGACTATCACGTTTGACGACGTGCTGGTCGATCCTATCACGCATGTCGTCTATCACCTCGAGGAATCCCCAGTTGATGGCCGATGTGTCATCGTGAACACGTTGAAAAAGAAGGAGGTCCTCCCGTCGCCATACAGCGCGCGAACCTTTGTGCAGGAGTACGGGGGTGCCCCCGCAATCGTTTACAATGACATCATCTACTTTTCCAACGACACCGGGAAAGCATCCAGTCGTGACAATAAAATCTACACCCTAAATCTAACGGATGGATCTGAGCCCACAGCGGTCACTCCTGGTAATATTCTCATCCTCGGTCTATGACATGCTGGTTCAACACTTGTCGATAGAGAATTACTTGTTGCGCTACGCAAATTTTGCGATTCACCCCAAGAAACCCGATTTGCTAGTCGTGCTCCGAGAGGACCACACCAAGGACCCCGACTACAAAACGCCAGAAAATGTCGTCAATACGATCTGCGTCGTTGATACAACCGCGGCCACGCCCACCGTAAATATTCTGATCGAGGATGCGGACTTTTACGCCACTCCAGTGCTCAATCTATCCGGCGACAAGATTGCTTGGCAGGAATGGGATTTTCCCGATATGCCATGGCAAGGTGGCTTAATCTATGTTGCCGATGTTTCCGTCCAATCCGGAAGTCTCAAGCTCACCTCAGATCCCGTATTAGTCGCAGGTAAAGCGGGAAAGGAATCCGCGACGTTCCCTAGCTGGGTCACAGATACTACTCTTGCTTATACAACGGACGGGGACCAGAACAACAGATTCCAGAACCCGTACATATTCAACACAGTCACGCAGCAGTCGACGGCCGTTTTGAAGAAGCCGCTGACGCAGGATTTTGCCGAACCGGCATGGTGGCTCGGACTTTACCCCTACGCCGTCCTGGACGGCGGAAAGTACGGCGCATTCACTGCGTTCGAGAAGGGTGCAAATATCCTTTATATCGTCAACCTCACTGCGCCATCTGATCCAGTGTTAATCACAACGTTCGACTTCACGGTCGCACAACATGTCCGCGCGGCGAGCAAGAATACCTTTGTCTTCACAGCAAGTAAAACCTCAGCACCAGGTGGTGTTATTCAAGGCACAGTTTCGGAAAAGTCTGGTTCGTACACTGTGGAGTTTTGTGAGCTCAAGTCCAGCGCGGGCGGTAAGTCGGATATGGAGTTTAAAACGCTCAAGGCCGGCGCGGACGACGAACGGGATGTGACAAAGTACATTTCTCCTCCTAGCCCAAAGACGGTGTCGGTGCCAGGTGGGCACCCGATTAACGTCGTCTACTACGCTCCCTACAACCCGGAATATTCCGGGCCAAAGGATGAAAAGCCACCTTGTATCCTTCACGTGCACGGGGGCCCTACTGGTCTGGAGTCTCAGGCTCTGAACTGGACCAAGCAGTTCTACACCAGCCGTGGTTTCGCTTGGTAAGTAGCGCCGTGTGATAATCTTTGTGAACATCCTGTCTGAAGATGTGCCTATAGGTTGGACGTCAATTATCGTGGATCGTCTGGATATGGTCGAGATTATATGTAAGGATGTCACGCACATTTTCCGTGTCCTGAATGGGCTGACCTCCGCTAGTGACCTTCTCAACGGCAAGTGGGGGATTTTTGACGTCGAGGACTGCCAGCAAGCGGCCACGGCTGTGGCTACTCTCTCCTTGATCGACGGGAAGCGTGTGGCGATTCGGGGGGGTTCCGCGGGCGCTTATACCACTCTCGCCTCTTTGACCTTCGCCCCAGACCCAATCCCGACATACTACAAGACTGCCTGCGGTGCCTATGGGTGCGTCGCCGATCCCGAGACCCTCACGAAGGCCACGGAAAAATTCGAGAGTCAGTACATATATACGCTTTTTGGTTCTCGGCCAGACAACCATGCCTGGGACCCTCGGAACCCGATCAAGCATGTCTCTAAGCTCAGCGTGCCGTTGCTTGTACGTGACGCCTTGCACTTTGCTATAATGTGTGGGACTTGCGTTGATGCCCTGCTTCTTTCGTAGATTCTACAGGGTCTAGCTGACGGGGTTGTTCCCCCTTCCATAGTCCGCAAATTCCTGTCAGAAAGTGCAGAGGTGGTGCCAAGCGAGGAATTTGCGTTCTACAAAGATGAGGGTCATCACTGGCACCGGGCGGATACGATCAAGGACGCGCTTGTGCGCGAGTTTACTTGGTATCAGAAGAACCTGTTGTAGCGACGGGGTCCTCGTGTTGTTGTGATTTCAGATGATGGTGTACGATGTGATGCATGAAGTTGTGTATGTATGAGTACTAGTATGCGATCCGATGGTGTATGCAAACACGCTTGAAAGACTTAGTGATTTTTCCCACCACTAAGTTTCGTTAGGGAGGCGCAACGCGATGACCAAACTAACTTGCAAGTCCAAGTCTGAATCGATGGCACTTCGGTCGATTCCAAGTTCGGTCTCGTAGCCTCGCGCGCGACACCTTTCACAACTATACCACTGGATCAGGTTGATATCTTCGCTTATCATTTCCCCGGAACGTGCTCATGTCGTTTACAGAAACCAGTCCATGTGCCGTCCCACTTACCCCCTCTATCGACGTCGGCCCCGGGCCAGGTGACCTAGCCAACCAATTACCCACAATGCAACCTGATTCCGACACTGATGGCATGGAATGAGGAGAAATTTGCAATGACGCTGTCGGATCAACTCGTCAGTTTGGCTGATACATGACCCTCACGATGCTTATTTTATTGGCTTGACAGAAATCCCTCAACCTGACACCCGGCGTGAACATAATCGCATTTTGTTCTCTATGACTGGTGCCCCTAGTTGTCCAGCACATATACTTCTTCGGAATTCGACAGATCATGTCGTCGGTCGTCTCGGATATCGGCGGGACGATAACCAAGTACGCTCATTTTCTTCCCTTTGGATCTTTTGTGTTGGGGTTGGTGATTGTACATAGGATTTGGCAGTACAAGTCTTCGTAACTCGTCCCGCTCGATGACCTGTTCAACCCCGTCAACGTGATGGGCCGACGTGCCATACTCATACCTATTTCCTTAGGTATATCCACATGACCGACTTCGAGTCAATCGTAAACGGGCACCTGATTACACGGATTTCAACCATTGGCGACCACCCGTGAAAGGGCTCTCTCTCCCGGATCTGACCCCACCTCTGCTAGCGTTGGGCACAAGCCCAGACACGTCCTCTCGAAGCCGCCTTTGCCGTATATCGCAGGATAGTTTCCCTTATCTGCAACGCGGTCGACTCATCAGATGGAGGGGCAGTTTGTTGAAAAGACTGAGACGAGGCGAGACCCATCTATGTATGGGTATGTCACCGGTTTTATTGCGAGAAGCTCCGATCTCACTCTCCTCGCTCAGCTCACGAGTGCAGGAGTCTGATCGACAGCGTGTCTACTAATTCAGGGACTGGCAAGCCGAATATCAGCGTGCATTAACTGGTACGTTGAACTCTGGTATGAGCTATAACGAGTAGGACTGACGTCGCTGTCGTGCTACTTTATTTCGTGCGTAGATACTGCAAGGTGAAGAGGACGGGGTCGTCCCCCCAGGCACACCTGTTCCTGGAAAAGATCACCGGGGAGGCGTGGGACATGTGGCTTGGAAGTTTTACCCTGGCGATGGTCATCGCTGTCACCTCGCGTCCACGATCAAGGATGTGCTCGAGGGCGACTACGCTTGGCGCGACAAAATTTTACTGTATCAGAGGAATCCACAGGCCCGTAACTGGTAGCGCATATGATGTCCGACTAGGCAAACGATTGGAGTGTGTGTGGTCTCGGCACGTGTAGATCTCCACGCGACTATTGACCCTTGTTTGGAGTTCACGGCACGAAACTGAATTGGCCAAGCTTGTTCTCACCAAACGAACTTGCGATGTACTTATTCCACAGCACGTTCGATCATTCCTCCGAGGTGGAGTGTTTCTCGGTCCGCACTAGGCCGCGACCCTGCAGGGAGAGCTTTCAAACTATCTGAAGTGCTTGAAAGATCACAAAGTTTGGTGGGTCTGGTGGACGGATTGGGGACCGGCAACAAGCTACGGGGCTGCATTTGGTTGCCCTTAATGTCCGCTGCCTGGGCGAAAACCAAAGGTATATTTAGTAGGATGAGGGACTTGGGGAGATGGATGCGAAGGGAGAGGACTTTAGTCTGCCTCTGGCCAGACTGCAAAGATGGTATGTAACATTACATATCGGCTTGATCACTCCACTAGGACCACAGGCTATTCGATCAGGTGCCACATCTGAGTTGTGATCAGAAAGTTCCAGGAACCTGGGAGACTGCGCTAAAACCCAGTTGCAGGTTCTTCCCTGCCGCAATGGTGATTTGGACTTTTTTCGCTCCGTTAACTCCACACGGGCAGCTCATGCGTCACATCTATCGCGATCTATCTACTGTGTGGAAACCGAGAACTGAGATGCGGCCGAGTCATATCCGTTGTCTCTGATCTGACACTTTCGAGCGACGAACTAAACACCTCATGCTTCTAGTGCGTGCGCCAGCATATTCCCGTTATCTAACCATCTCCACCTTGATCGTTTCTTGACCGGAGCAGACGTAAACCCCACGATTAAAATCTACTAAATCTGCAATTTTTAGGCTCCCCTTCTTCCCTTCTCGCCAAAACACCGCTAGAAACGAAACCAGTACTGATTAGTTGTGGATCTTGATCTTACTTCCAACTTCAGTTCATGCCGTGATCTGTAAATTGGGTGCCTCGAATTCAAGTTCCCTTTACTTTCGGAGGTGTGGGGTACATTGAGGGGCTTACCCTCAGATCGCCATCGCCTCTGACAGGTGCAGTACTAACAACAGTTTCTGAACACGTCCTTCAACTAGGTCTTTCACTACTCTCAGACTCCGACCTAACATGTGACACGAGAAGGCATCATATGGAACGCGGGTCTCGCCCATCACTTCTGACACTGGACGTGAGATGTTCGTGAATTCCGAGAACGGTTGGTAACAAGGGGGGTTCCATCATAGAAACATTGTACCGTTGGCTTGGGCCACGGGGATCAGATCAGGAGGAAGGTCTTACGTTCAGTTCGAATCGAGGGCCGGAATACACCTTATTGCTATTAGGAACATTCAAGTATCCGAATGGAGTGACTATGGCGGTCATCGGATGCGATTGATCAGTGGATTTGGAAAAGCCGGTTGTCGCTTATCTCGAATGCTTTCCATTCATTCAAATATCCGATACCCTACCAATCGGATGGTCAGACTATTTATGAACGGCCGTTCGGCAACCCTCCCATGGTCGATCGACAAGCGAGTGGCCGACGAACGTGTGAGTCCTGATAAGTAGCCCAGTGACACACGATCAATGTTGATGCTTATAAGGCCGCGATCGGTTGTGTTTTACTGGTACGGGCTCCATCAATTGTGACAACTTGAACCACGGGTTGGCCAATGTTCCCATTTATTTTTGCTGTGATCTCAAACCCAGACAAGTTAGGGGCGGTATACCCGGCGAACAACCGAACCGTTACGTTAATTTTAATTTTGGTTGCCGGAAGCATCCGAGCCGCTTCTGAAAATGTGCCAAAGCATACTATGCCTCCTTGGGAGTCGGCGCAACTTGAACGTACTAGTACAATCATGCGAAGGTCCTGCGAGCCGGATTAAACGAGTCAAGCAGTCGAGGAACGCGCAGATCGCTTCGATGAGATTCAGGAGATCCCTTGCAATGCCTGATCTCTCAGAGGCACACCAGCGACTAGTATTCATGACCATGCAGTATATGAACCACTGGTTTGCGTTTTTCGTCTGTGAGTACGGGAACCTTTGGAAACTGAACAAGCAGAGGGATTCCATACTTGCTGTCCTGATCGTTATCGATTCCAGAGCAATGAATTAGACACATTATGCTTCTGGTGCGTGCGCTAGCAGGCTTCCATTATCGAGAAGTTTCTATCTTCCCGTCAAAAACCGACCTGGAGCCGAAATGTCTTAGGATGGGCTTGCTTTCAGCAAACGGTTTGCGCCGTGATTTGTGTATCCCATGCCTCGTGTCCCTTTTCCATTTGGAGGAGTTGTTGGAGGGCTTTCCCTTTAATCGCAATCGGCCCAACTATAAGTAAGAGTCTCTCAACACCGTGACATCCCTCAACCAACACCTTTCTTTCACCACCACTCTCAGTTTCCAACCTAGCATGTCCAAGGCGCCATACGGAACATGGGACTCTCCCATCGACGGCGACACCGTTGTTTCTAAAGTGTGTCGGCACGATATCCGCCCTCAACGTTGCTCTTAAACTCACAATTGCGACAGAATATCGTGTTTGACGACGTCTTGGTTGATCCCATCACGAAAACCATATATCATCTCGAGGAACGCCCCGAGGATCATGGTCGTTGTGTCATCGTGGACACGTTAGCCAAGAAGGATGTCCTGCCGCCTCCATACAGTGCGCGAACCTTTGTGCAAGAGTACGGGGGTGCCCCCGCAATTGTTTACAATAACATCATCTACTTCTCCAACGACTCCGGGGATTCTTCCAAACCTGACAATAGCATCTACACCATCAATGTCAAGAATCTTGAGGAAGTTAAACGAATTACTCCTGGTAATATTCTCACCCTCGATCCGTTACACGCTTGCTCACCGCTTGTTGACAGTGGATCCCTGGTGGCGCTATGCAAACTTTGCAATTCACCCCCAGAAAAACAACTTGTTGGTCACGCTCCGAGAGGACCACACCAACGACAAGGACAACCAACATCCAGGCAATGTCCTCAATACGATCTGCGTCGTCGATATAGACGAAGGCACCGTAAACGTCATCATCCAGGGTGCGGACTTTTACGCCACTCCAGTGCTCAATCCATCGGGGACCAAAATTGCTTGGCAACAATGGGATTTGCCCGATATGCCATGGGAAGGAGGCTTAATCTACGTTGCCGATGTTTCCGTCGATTCCGGAAGTCTCAAGCTCACCTCGGATCCCGTATTTGTCGCAGGTGAAGCGGGAAAGAAATCCGCGACGTTCCCCACCTGGATCAAAGATACTACTCTTGCCTACACAACGGACGGGGACGAGGACAACAGATTCCAGAACCCGTACATATTCCACACGGATACGAAGGAGCCGAAGCCTGTTTTGAAAACGCCGCTGACGCAAGATTTTGCCGAACCGGCATGGTGGCTCGGATTTTACCCCTACGCTATCCTGGGCGGCGGAAAGTACGGCGCATTCACTGCGTTCAAGGATGGTGGAAATATCCTTTATATCGTCGACCTCAATGCGCAATCTGATCCCGTGCCAATACCCTTCGACTTCACGGTTGCACAACATGTCCGCCCGGCGAGCGAGAATACCTTTGTCTTCACAGGGAGTAAAACCACAGCTCCAGGTGGTGTTATTTTAGGCACAGTTTCAGGCTCGTCCGGTTCGTACAGTGTGGAGTTTACGGTGCTCAAGCCTAGCGCGGAGCCCTCTCCGTCGGAAAAGTACATTTCGAAACCTCTCCCAATAACGCTGACGGCATCGGCTGGGCACAAGATTTACACCGTCTACTACGCTCCCTACAATCCGGACTATTCCGGGTCAAGCATCCAAGGAGAAAAGCCACCTTGTATCGTTGGTGTGCATGGAGGCCCTACTGGTCTGGAGTCTCAGGCTCTAAACTGGATCAAGCAGTTCTATACCAGCCGCGGGTTTGCTTGGTTGGTACCGTGCAGTAGGATAACCCCCATGAACGTACTATCTGACGATGTTCTCACATAGGTTGGACGTCAATTATCGTGGATCCTCTGGATACGGTCGAGTGTATAGGTAATGATGCCACGTTAACTGTCTTTGCCCTGATTGGGCTGACCTCCGCTAGCGACCTTCTCAACAGCAATTGGGGGATCTATGACGTCGACGACTGCAAGGAAGCGGCCGTGACTCTGTCTTCTGCACCATACTCCTACATTGACGAGCAACGTGTGGCGATTCGGGGGGGCTCCGCAGGCGCTTACACTACGCTCTCCTCGTTGACCTTCGCCCCAGACCCAACATTCTACAAGACTGCCTGCGCTGCCTATGGGTGCGTCGCCGATATCGAGCAGCTCACCAAGGTCATGGAAAAGTTCGAGATGCGGTACATTTACACCCTCATGGGTGGCCCTCCAACCGGCGGGGCCTGGGACCATCGGAACCCGATCAAGAATGTCAGTAAACTCAGCAAGTCGTTACTTGTAAGTGACACCATGCACCTTACTATAATACGTGGGACTTGGATTGATGTCATTCTTCTTTCATAGATGCTACAGGGTCTAGCTGACGGGGTTGTTCCCCCTGTGATAGTCCGCGACTTCCTGCAACAACTCACCACGGTGGCGCCAAGCGCGGAATTCGTGTTCTACCCTAACGAGGGTCATCACTGGCACCTGGCGTCTACGATCAAGGATGCGCTTTCGCGCGAGTTCCGCTGGTACCAGAATAACCTGTTGTAGCGGACGGTCCTTATTTGTTGTGATTTCAAATGGTGTATGATGTGATACGTGAAATTGTGTATGTACGAGTATATGCGATCCGAAGGTGCGAATATGACTGTGACGTGATTCTGTGTTCACGTTCTGGAAAGGGTAAAACCATTTGCTTGCATAGCTCCTTCAGCAGATTTGGAATTGTAAGATCCGAGTGACGAGCAGATGCAGGTTCTTCAAAGGCAATGACTCTCGGACTAGGAACCACAAGAAACAAAGTGACCGCTGTTTCTAATGAGAAACTAGGGATGTCATATGGTCCACTGGCATGTGCGACTGATCAGGATCAGCTTCTTGCTGTGCCACAATTTTCGGAGACTCGTCGGAGTAGTTCCCTGGACCACTGGAAGTACATGACCCATGCAAGCTTCATTCTCTTCTCCATCATGGATCCAGATATCCGGAACGAGGTGTATTTTATCATGATACATCGACATGCCTCTTACGAATTAGCATTGTATATCGATCGTCCCGATGCTGTCGATGGTGTGCAATCAAAACCTTTGATTCCCCCGAACTAAGATTGCTGTACGTACACTGCCTCACGTGTCAACGCAGCTTGCTGGGAACAAGAAGTTGGGAATCATGGTACAGCATGGTGACGCATTGACAGCAAATCGACAGCATGGCGAAGCTGATGTCCACTGGTTGTAGGCACTCCGGCATTTAATCTGCTAACCACATTGTCCTCAACCACCTCTTAAAGCGACCCCCCAGCCATGTCTCCTGCGTGGCTCAATAAGCTGTAAGTAAACAACGTCTCCCTCTGAAGGATGTTGATCTTGCTGACGGGAGGCTGATCAGGCTCAAGCAAAGACCGCAAACCCTGCTAGCCTCTGCAAGCAAAACATCCCTATCCTTGACAACATCGGTATCGGGCGACCAGTTGAGTGGCCCGGGCTTGCTACTCCGACTCAGTCATCGGAGGTGTCGCTGACATCCGATATCTAGATCCATGACGATCGAACCAGACACCAGGTCAGTTTACCCCCAACAGTTGTACTGTGCATGTCGAGATTGTGTCGAGATGACATAATTCCCGAGTAGTTGTACCCGTCTCGAGGCATCAGCGGTCCCACGCATATTCGCGCTCGTCGTTGCAATCGACAGATACAAGTCTCCAACATTCTCCGACCTGACCGGATGCAAGAACGATGGGCAACGCTTCATTCATTTTCTGACGGGTGTACTCGGAGTGCCTTCATCCCAGATAGTATTTCTCGCGGATGAAAGGGCGACGAAACAAGAAATATTAAAACAATTCGACCAATTTCTTACCAAGAATGCGGACATCCAGCGGGACGACGCGATCATTTTCTTTTTTGCGGGTCACGGTAGTCAACCCTATGCTCCTCAGGGATGGCTGACGGAGAGCAACAGGATCGAAACCCTTTGCTCCCATGATGTCCAGACGATCGGAGACGACGGAGAGGAGGTCTGGGGTATTCCTGATCGCACGATCGATGGGTTGATGCGCACACTTGCCTATGAGAAAACTGACAACATAGTATGTCTGTCCCTCTTGTTTTCATCCTGTGCTCTTCATGGAAATGGTTCTTTTAGGTTGCCGTGTTCGACTGCTGTCATTCAGGTGGTCTCTCACGAGCCGAAGAGAAGACTAATCTGCGCATCAGATCCATCCCACCACCCCCTTATCCCCCTCCTGCAGATCTTGGTCGAGAAATTTGGTCATCCATCCCGGAACCTTGCGCTCGCGCTGCGCATACTGTAGTACAAACAGGCTTTCAGTATAAAGCTATGGCATCCCACGTCCTCCTTGCTGCATGTCGTCCGGGCGAGCCCGCGTTAGAGGACCCTTCTGCAAAGGACGCGCCAGGCGGCCTGTTCACGATTGCGCTCATAGAATGCTTGCGCCGTTCTAGTCTCCATGATACTAGCTACGTCAGGCTATTCGAGATGTTGGACCTAAAAAATAACAGGCAGCACCCTCAGTGCGAGGGCACGAATAGGGACCGCCTACTTTTTAGTGTTAACACGCTTCGCGACGGGAAAACTACGTTCAAGGTCTCCGAGAAGGGAAGCAGACTATACGTCTCAGCGGGCAGTATCCATGGCGTTGTCGTGGGTACAAAATTTACCGTCATATCTTCCAAGCAGACGCTAGTCCTCAAGGCGAAGAAGGTTGGCGCGTTCGAAACCATGCTCGAGGGCAGCTTCCATAACATTACCAACGCGGAAGCCTTCGTGTCGCACTGGCACCACCCCATGCTGAGGGTGCACTCTTCTATGCATCTCCCAAGCACTCACGTTACCGTCGTCCCCGCCAGCGAACCAGCAGAGGTTGCTTTACATCAGAAGGATTTTGGAAAATGGGGGCTCGAACGCTTCGACCCGCTGATTCTTGGGTACTCGGACCGCTTCGTCCATTTTGATGCAGATGCCAGACGAATGAGGGACATCCTCGAAGCAATCGCGAACTTTAATTCTTACCTGTATCGTTCGGATGGTGCTGCAACCAGTTTTGCTGGAAAAGTGAAGATACATCTGACCCGCATCGGAGACATCCAAGGCGAATATGGTCCTGTTGGTGATGACCTGTTGGAAGTTTCCGCCTCGTCGCATTCGGGTGTCGACGTGAAAGAAGCCATAATCACCGACCTTGAACCCCGGTACGGTTTTACCTTGGAAAACTTTTCCGAGGTCGATCTGTTCCCCTACTTTTTCTATTTCGACCCTTCGGACTACAGCATTCAAGTGCGTTCGTTTTCCACCCTGCATCGACAAAAGAGGAGAACTAACCTTGTTCCTCATTGATGTCGTTGTACATAGGCTTGGTATCTTCCACCATCGCCCAAGATGCTTGCGCCTCTTGGAAGGAGCGGGGCAGATGGTACACCGTCGTTCTTCGCACTCGGATACGGAGGGTTCGGCACAAACCCCATCGAGTTTTACCTCCCCGATGAACGCAAGACCGACTCTGGATTCCTCAAGGTATTCTTAACGACGACGTACGTCGACATGACCAACGTCGCCCAGTCCCCCATTAGTGAGGTTGCCAGTTCACGTGGGTTGAGGTACTCCCTCAAAGGCGCGTGGACCTGCGAGACGTTCGTGATGACTTGCAGGAAGGTATGAGGTGTACCTGGCAAGGCATTATGAAGGACGGAGACGTGATGTGCAGCAGACGGCCCGCCTGGCTGCTCGGTATGGCAGCGGTCTCGGTGTTAACCTTCGTTGTCGTGAGCATATATATGTACCCCAAAGCAACGAGTATCAGTAGGTCCAATAGAGTAACTCTGACCCTACTAGTAGCAAATTTTCGTCCTGTTTCATTCACGAGAGACCTTGGTTGATCAAATTCGTAGACCACTAAACGCTGGTTAGCCAATGTTAGGGTTAAGATGTAGCAGTATGCAGCATAAAGGAGTAAGTTGGTCCTGAGAAAAGGAGCGGCCAATTGAAAAATTGTACAACAAGACCAAACACAAATGGTGCAGTGCCAAGTCATAAGAACTTGCACTTGCCGAACGGTTGCGTTTGCAAGTACCCATCGTATGCTGCACTTGCATCACAAAGAAGGATATCCAGGAGCTTTTTATCAGACTCTGTGAGGCCATTATCATCGCCTTCATCGTCCAGTTTGAGGCAGGATAGCGACTTATCGCACACCTGCCGAGCAACCTTCTCCCCCCACTTCTTCCACACGTCAGTGTCGTTCGGGAGAAAAGTACGCAGTGTTTTTTGGACAGCGATAGGGGAAGGATTAGCGACTCCGTGAAAAACGAGGAGAGTAACAAAGACGGCCATCGTTGTCCTGGTCCCGAGAACGAATTTGTGAATTCGTGGATCACCAAGCTTTCGAAAGAGTATGTCGGCTTGTAATCTCTCTCTTCTCAACGAGGAGATATGGAAATTATACACCCAGGATACGCAGAGCGATATGACGAACATGAGCTGGCCGAAGAGCGTCCCCTGGGGAATGAGGAAGAGTTGGGCCAAGAACTCGAGGATGAGGAGGAGTGAGGATATGCCGATGGCGTGCTGCAAGACACTACCACCAAGCTCCAACCCGAACTTTCCTTTCGTGATGGCATTGACGGCGCATTCCGCGCCTTTGACCACTACCACCATGTCCTCCCAAATCGACGGAATAAGTATCCCATCTCCCGGTGGTGAGCCCTGAGCAGGGTTCTTGACGGACTTGAGAATAAGCTTTCCTGAGCCGATCGTCATACTAGCGAAGCCACTAGCGAGGATGCCGACCAGGATTACAGAAAAGCTATACCAGTCGAAGACCCAAGCGCACATGACGCAGGTTACGATGCTGACCATGATTGGGATGAGGGCTTGGAAGGCATTGATTTTGGATAGGCGCGGGACATTGTGGTCGTAGTCAACGTTGCCCAAATCGATGAGTGCGACGTGTGCGGGTGTCGTTTGTCTCCCTGTAATCTTGGTCTCCTCCTGAACCTCCTTGCATCTCTCCATCGCCAGATACCCCAAATGACCCGTCTGCATTTCCGTTCCGGACAACGCAGCGGTGTACCTTGGCCCCACTTGGCCATCAAAGGAAAACAGAGTAGCTGGTGATTTGGTTGTGTGAGGGAATAACCGTTCCCAGAACTGGGACTGCGCAAGGCGGCCAAAGTGCCTTGCGACCTCCAGACTACCTGGGGAGTTGTACCATCCAAGCCAGCGTCTACCCTGGTAAAGTGGAATGAGAGCCACAGCCGAGATGGCTTCTTCACCACCAAAGATTCCAGCGACTCCCCATGCGTTGAGAGAGAACTTGGTGTCCGAGAGAGGTGGACGGAGGGGGGGCATTGCCAAGTGGTGTGTCGTGCCATCACCCATCCCATCTGGACCCATAAGTATGGAAACCGTGCTGTGCGTTCGTCGGATTCCCGCATGCCATATGGGCAGAGAGAACTCAGCTAGGCGCCTGCTCAAGCCTGCCCAGGCAACATTTGAGGCGCGCGTAAGGCACGTTTTCAGGGTTAGTAACAAGCAAGTTCCCAGCCGCAGTGATCTCTGAGGAAATATCGGCTGATTTGTCCATGGTGCTCCGTAACTTTCTGGGCAAAGGAAGACTCTGGGTAATAGTTATCAGCGCTCTGGTCAAATTCCAGGCCCAGCAACAGAGCCCGTCGAGTCATGATGCATGATGGACATGGCTGTGTGATTACGTAACGGTCTGACATGTCGCCTTGATCTTCTTTTGCACCACGGCGCAACCCATGGCCGGGCTGCCTCCTCCTGCCCCCCATCCGTCCCGCAAACAAACTACAGCAAGCGTACAGCACCTAGGCTAGGCCGTGTTGCAATCACGTAACGACTATGATATGTAGGTGAAAAAAAGTCGTACTAGTACTAGAACTTCCTTTTGTTCCATCCAACCATGATATTGAATATTCAACGTAAATGCTAATTGAAATGTGCAGATTTTCTGGTTACCTCTCCAGCACAATCCGTCGGGGAAGCTGGGAAAGGAAAGTGACGATCGACCAGGCTATCACTGGCTTGTAATACCCATGTACTGATTTATATCAATCTGATACCCTTGGGCTTCCCGCGTGCAATTGCACCGGAAAGCTATAGCCGAGTGTTTCGGGTGTTTGATTAAGTATCAGCTTTGCGCTCCCTTGGATAGTGAGCCAAATTGGTCGGATATGAATATCCACTCCCCCATTTATCCAGCGATCGCGCGCAGATCACCTTTCTGCTGTGTGTGGATCCGAGTCCTGTATAATCGGATGAACGGATGAGTACACCGCCGGCTCCAAGTCTCCATGACGTTCTCATTCGCTTTCTGCAGGTGGGCTGGTTACTGGATCCGAGAAGAAAATGATCGTGAAGAAAATGATTACGGAGAATTTCAAAATTCTAACACGGACAGCGAAACCACCCTCACTGAGGCTCCGTACATGACACAAGGATTCGACAGGCGAACCCCGTATATCGCGGACTACTGCTACAACCACAGCATACTTAGGTCCTTCTTCACCTCGATATCCGTCCTAACAAAGAGTAGTTCCGTTGTCAACACCTTCTCCCATTCTGCGCAAGGGTCAAAAGGATCTGAGCGCAGTAGCAAGCATAAGTGGTCTTGCCCAGGCCTCAAGACTCCCTGCCCACTAGTGTCGAAACACCAATAGTCTACAACACCGACCGTACAGTTTCCGTACTGCGTGGATTCCACGCCCTTTCCACCTGCTCCCTCGAACAGCTTTATAGATGATGATGGGAAATCCACGATGAGTAGTTTGAGTTGCAAACCTTGCTTCGTCATGATAAAGTTCCTGTCGCCTCGCCATGCTCGCTGGGTGAGTCCGTTGTCCCAACTCACGCCGCTTGCCGTCGCAGCGCGAGCCTCGCCGAGCGTCTTGTAGCAACGAGGTGACTCCGGAAGGGCGGCACTATCGGCGGATGGGCGCCCTGCCCACGCCATGATCTCCCACTCCCCACACCTATTGATGATTGCCTCCATCAACCTATAGAATGCGCGTTGGCCCTCCCCATATGCGATCGTGAGGCTCACGTCGAAGATTCCGATGAGACAGTACGCGATGTCTTCCACCCGAGTGGTCGTCCGATTTGATGCCCACATCATCTTTTGGTGAACGTCGCGGGTTCCGGGACGGAAAAAGCGCAGGTCGCGGTGAGGGATACCTGTTGCTCGCGAAAGTGCGTCGAGCATCCGAACGTCTTGCTTATCGTTGACGCTGTTGCTGAGAGGTACCCAACCTTTACCATAGAACTTCATCGTCCGAGGAGCCAGCAGCTCCTGCAAAGTCCACCCACGGGTGAACCAAACGTCCTTCCAAAGATCGTCGATCGACGTCGCCTCAGCCAAGTATGCGATGCACACGTGGGAATCACGATACCACTTGAACATGGATCGGATAGCTTCTTCAAGCTCGGTGCTGCTGTCTTTGTTGATACAACATGTATCCGACCAAGCGAGACAGCAGCCATATTCGGCAGCTTTTTCGCAGAAATCCACGAGCTTGCTATATCCTGCTGGTCGGAACGACATCAGGATATCGCGAAAAGTTGGTTCGCCTCGTTCGAGCCACCGGTGGGAGAACGTGGCGTACTTGAGCTTTCCTCTCACGAGGGCCCTAATCGCTTCTTCCCTCGTAGGCACCGAACGACCAGTGGCCTCCTCGACAACCTTGGCTATGTCGGCTTCTGTAACCGCCATCATGTCACGGCGGAACATCTTCTTCACCTCATGGCGAGAGAGGAGCCTCTTCTCTGGGACGTGTACAAGGTAGGTAGGGAGTTCGTTGTTGACATAGGTACCGTAGACCTCCATGACGTCTGGCAAAGCGGGTAACCCAGGCTCCTACACAGCCAGTAAGCGAAACCGAAGCAAACCAACGTAGTGCACTTGCATCAGCGGTATCTCCTGAGGTGTCCCCTGCAGGTCCGGGCGGTAACCTGATCCTGATACCCCTGCCGCTACTTTCAGGCTGGCCAATTCTTTGTTCAACCGACGCAAATCTACTAGGATAGCACGCTCACCAGTATCTGTCCGTGAGGGAAAACATTGCGGACGTCCTCGATCACTTCTCGCTTGAGTTTGTGAAACTTGGCCTGCGTGTGTGGTAGTGAGCAGGCGAGTAAGAGCAGGCACGACATGATCGCACCTTCAGAGCGGTTTGCTCATCCGCGTTCAACGTAGACTCCAGCACAGAGTGAACAAGGTCTTCGAAAAAGTTGCCCATCACCGTGCTTGTAGGGATGAAGGCCCCGCCAGAGACGGTGAACCCTATGACTGCAGCCACCCTCGGTTTATACCCAAAAATGTGATATGGGCGCAGGAGTTTCACTATCTCCACTGCAGCGTGTTGCCCATGCCGCCACCTGGGCTGTGGGGACTTCTCGAAGTGTGGACATTCGAACCCTCGTTCCAGTGTAGATACGGTGCAACCCCATAACCCCGATCATGGACCCCATCACAATCCATCACATATGGGCTGTGGACCTGTGGTATGGGGCCTCGTTTGTTCCTTCATTTACGCTCCAAGCACCCATATCACCTGGACCGACCTCAGGGGAACGAAATGTCAATGGAGAGCGGTCCAATTGGTCAAAATTGAATGGATTCGCAAAACCGGTACTCACTGGGGTATTACTCTCAAGTCGCTTCGTTGAATCGCCGGGATGGACAACTTGTTATGACAACACGCTTGGGACCGGGTTATGTCTCATTGCTCCTGCTTGCCTCCACGTTGCCCTATGAGCGAGGCTCAGTACGAAAACGCCGCGTCGATGAAGTGATGTAGTGTGTGAACGACTTACTTTCTGGAAAAGGGCATCATATGCTGGGGCTTACTTAGTTCGACTCCCAACTTCATCCCGTATCACATACCAAAAGTGTTCATTCAACCTAGATGATGATTCTGCAGTCCATCAAGTACAATAATCGTCACAATCCACCACCATATACATGAAAGCAACCTAGTCCCGCTAACTGCCATCATCCCAGGATGGTCACCAGTAGAAATACAACATCATGCAGTATACGCCTAGGATAAGCCGTGCGATAAACTGAGTACCTGGATCCGTTCCTCTCGAGTAGCATACAACATAATAAATGGATGTCCTTCGGCCTTCCTCTTGGCTACCGCTTCGCGCAGTTGAAACGCGTACGCCGTTTGCAGCGCCGGCATGGACGCCACGATCGTCTTCCATACGTCTTCGTCGTGAATCCAGTTCGAACTTCTGACCAGGGTGTCAAATACCGCGCTGGGCACGTCGATCGCGAGCATCGGTACGCCGTTGGTTATCGCGGCCTTGAGATGCGCACCGCGTCCATAAGCTGTCGTGGGAATGATCAGGCGAAAGGTATCCGATGTGTGCAGACTATGCGCATACCTCTATCAAGTAGAATCTGTTTCACCTGCTTTCGCTGCTTCTTCGTGTCGACAGGAAGTAAGAGTTGAACTTCGCTGCTCCCCGACGAATCTTTACTGCCGGAACTAGCCGGAATGGCACTCGGATACCCAATCGTTCCCGACGTGGACGAATCGATACGCTTCTGCTCGGCGATTTGCTGATGCAACCAACTTACGAGGTCCTGTCGAGAGACTAGATGTCTAACTCAGTATAGACGCAAGACGTAGTCTTAAGTCTCTCACTTTCATACTCCGTCCCTCTGAGAATGCTCTTGACCTTGAACGCCACTTGCTCGCGACGAGGCGTGCGCAGTCTCGGGTACAGTGCGAATCTGAGTAGACCTTTCTAGTCGTCGACGCATCACAAGTAAAGCGACAGCTTACAGAATTCCTTCGCGAGCGCAGAGGTCAACATGACTTTCGTTCTCCGCTTCGGCCAGCGTCTCGTCGTACATGATATCAGCACTGATATTATTCCGCCAGAGTAGCGCCGCAACCTCGAGCCTATCTTGAAGGTACCCAGGCTGATACGACATTATATACACATCGCATCTGCGAGGACTCCAGAAGCCGAAGGATCGCTGTTCCTTTACGAGAGCCTTCACTGACGTGCTTTGGAATGCCGCGAGAGCAACGGTGATCTTGTCAAAGGCTATTTGAACGGCGAATGCACAGATTGGGTCACTCTTCGGTTTGGCAGCAGAGTACTGAGCGATCAACTTGTCGTATCTGTACAGGTCCATAAGTCGTCCGGAAGTACATCAAAGAGTGAAATCACGAACCGACCAGCGGCTGCAAGGACGTCCTGACGTCTCGTGCGCCGTACGACTTCCAGTCGAAGTCCATCATTGAAATGCACATGGTGTGTGGCCCACATCAGAGGACGGAAGTATATCGGACCATTGAACCCCGCAGATGTGGCAAATTGAATACTCTGCTTGATTTCCTCTACGGCGGGCCTCATGATGGTGAGTAAAGAGGGCGAAATTCTCTCAAGTTTCATCAACAGTCCATCAATGTCTTCGTCGATTTCTGCGAAGATCTCCAATTCGTCCGCGGTGCTCCGTAGGAGTCCTTTTTTCAGCAAGGCTGCTCGCTTCTGGGATGAAGAAGATTTAGACATATTCATGATATCCATGACCGATGGTCGTAGGTCGTCTGGGACTCGGCTGAGGGCTAGTTCGACAACTGGAACAAAGCTAGAGCGATGAATGGGAAATCAGAAGGTCCACTCACTTCTGGAATGGGAGATATGAATCTCATAACTTTGGGCAAGGTTTGGGAAGCTACGAAGACATTCGCTGAGAAGCAGTATTAGCTCTGCTCCCGCTGCGATCATGCCATTTTTCATGTCCGGGGTGATGATATCCAGAACGGCCGCTTTCACTATTTTGGGATGTCCAGGAATGGCACTGTGGAATCGGTGAGTCAACACAAGGAGGTTTGCCGGAGATATGAAATCGAACTACTTAGGACGATAGGTGTTCATGATATGAAAACGTTTGATCCGTTTCACACCATTCCTCGCAGCCAGCCTCGCGAAAGGTATCAACGCTTGATTAGGCAGGAAGACGACATCGCCGTGTCTGTCGATGAACGTAGGCCGCGGTTCGTTCTCTTCCGGATTCGTCGAAGGGGCCAATAGAGGCGGTTCCATATCAACGGCTCCGTGAAGACGAAAAATGGCTTTTATTCTGTCTTCGACGATAGTATTCAAGTTAGCATGTTCGGGAATATCAGCTGCGAGATCATAAAGAAGATTCCTCGCTTGACTAGCTTGGCTAGCTGGTCGTTTAAAGAGTACTGAGAGCAGAGTCTGGTAATGTGTCGAATCTGGCGCAGCTGCGGAGAAAAAGAGATTCAG
This sequence comes from Xerocomellus intermedius, assembly GCA_038090955.1. Lineage (NCBI taxonomy): Eukaryota > Fungi > Basidiomycota > Agaricomycetes > Boletales > Boletaceae > Xerocomellus > Xerocomellus intermedius. The sequence continues at coordinate 51,919 of JBBPNP010000117.1, forward strand.
ACAAATAGAAATCAAGTCAGTCACAGAATTCACTCATCATCCTTAAAGCTTCCTTGAAGTATTCATCTTCTACCCTAGGCGGCAACAACGAGCTTTGCGAGAGCTCCAGGGCACTTGGCCTCCTCGCAGGATCGTGGCTAAGGAGCCACGAGATAACTAACCAACGTGAGACGAATACCACTACTCCTTCAAAAACCACCCACTTTCTTTCTGTCTCGTGCGATGTGCTTCCCAATCACGAGGAAAGTAAACTTGAGGTTTCCGTAGGTCTTCGATGACGGCAATGCGCTCTGCTCCCGTAGAGAATGGGTAATTCATCTCAAAAAACACTATCTGGTGCACTTTGGTGATCAAGATGTACGGCATCACTGGAATCCAAACTCACCCCCAGACTATACATATCGGCCTTGTTATGATTCCTGGGCCCCTTCTTCCGTGATAAAACCTCTGGGGCGATATACAGTTTCGTTCCTACCTCTGGATTGGGGTTAGATCGCGGAGGATGTGGCCGGCAACAATGTCGAGCTTACCTAGAGTGAGGTCCGAATCCGACTGAGTTACTTGCGGGGATAAGTCCGAAGGATCGACGGCCGCAAGGCTCGAAGTAGCTAGACCAAAGTCACCGACTTTCAAGGAGAATGGGTACAGGAGTCAACACTGATTCATCCATCCGTTTGATCAATCACCTTTGCAGTCGCCGTTTCCGTCTGTATAACATTTGAGCAACTGGCAGATCTGAGCCATTGAAACTGAAACCCACCGATAAAGATATTTGTCAATTTGATATCTCTGTGCAGCTGAGTGAGTGGAGGAGGTCAGTAGAGCACACTATACATAGAACGAAGCGACCGACTATTCCCATGCTGCCCATGTGCACCAATGCCTCCAAGATTTGATTGAATAGTCGCCAGGCTTCCTCTTCCGATAAATCCTCGGCCACCCTCTAGAAAAAGAAAGATCAGCCGACATGACAATGCAAGGGCCGTATCGTACTCGCTTCTTTTAAAGTCTGGCGTTCTACGAACTCCTGGATACAAATACGATATGATTCAGTGGTCAACATCTGGGAGCCAAGGTACGTACCATCTGGATGTATAATGCCCTCGGCAAGACTGGTGGTGGTTTCACATCCACGTCTTCTCCATATTCTGATGCGAAGAGGTGCGCAAACCCATCATCGCTATCATCCTCATCCTCATCCTCGTCCTCGTCTTTCTCGTCTTTCACATCAGACCTGGTGAAGTGGATGCTCGGGAATGATGACCTGCTCCCAGAACCTCCATAATCGTCCAAGTCGTTCAAATCGATGCTGAATGGGTCCGATTTCTCGCGTCGTTCGAAGGAGTGAGGGACGGAAGTCATATTGCCTTCTGTGCCCGAGTCAGAAGCAATGTCAGAGCTAGATGAAGGACCAGAGGTGACAACTTCGATTGTCTCAACCCATGTTGTATAATACCGCACAATGAAGCGGTGAGAAAGCCTGCTTAATGCATTTACCTCGCGGAAGATTTTAGTGTCACTCTGATCAGTGCGAAGGCGGATCTTCTTTACTGTAAACGTCGATAAGCGTGTGACGAGGCGTAGCTTTAGGATGCTGTCACGAACCTGCGTATATGCGAGAGTCGATCCTATTGCGTGCCTTTACAACTGATCCGAACGCGCCTCTCCCCTACAAATCATTAGGATCAATGTACTTACTACTCAAGAGATCGGGTTCATACCAGCAACTCCAGTTCTTCCCAATCTTCCTTCCATCTACTTACTTGTCTTGTACTGGGAGGAACACGGAAATAGTCTTTGTCTGGTGAAGTCCCGAGACGATTCCCATTTCCTGTCGGTGCCCCCGGACCCGGTACTGGAATCGATGGCGTATTGGTACGTGTCGGGAGAGTAAGAGTCATCGATGCCAGATCTGCAAGAAGGCTTAAACAAGAGACTTGGGACTTTTTGCTAGAAGAGAGCATGTTCAACCCGGTGACCTGTAAAGTAGGTGATATAGATGCTGCAGATAGTTCATTGCTTGAATTGAATCGGCTGACGAGAACACACATACCAGCTTGGAGAGCTTCACGTGGGTCACTGAACTTATACATCACCCCTTGCCCATGAAGCATCTGCAGGAATACTACTCCGACGCTATGGATATCGCGGCCCCTCGTATATGACAATGGGGAGTCAAGGACTTCCTTTGATAGCCTAAGGGGGAATGGATGAGTGGACCCGCGACAAACAGTTGACCAAGTCGTACCAAGCGTCCGGAATGGAAGGCTCGTCGTTGATGTGCGCTAAGCCCGAAGAAAAAGGGTTCGACCTGTGTAGATCTTTCAATCGGGCATGATAACCCACTTTCCCCACCTTGATAAGCTTGGAATGACTTTTGTTCTCGCGGGTTGCAAGGAAGATACATGTAGTGTCAAGGCCTATTAAAGAGACCCGTCGCAGGTTGATGAAACGATTCTGGAACAAGGGACATACCTCGGTGGACGAGATCGCTAGAGTGCACAGCATTCAACGCGGACAGTATCTGAGCAAGGTAATCCTATGCGTGAAGTATTGGTGAGTCTATCGGTACGGCAGAAGTGGGGAACGTCATACAGAAGCTCTGTCTTCGCGAAGGCTGTCACAATCTTCTAAAACATCTTGTAATGTAAGAGCAGGTCGTTGTTCAGACAAAATCGTCAACCGAGGACGACCAAGGTGATGAAACGAAAGTTTGACAGCAAGGACGCTTAACAAGTTCGGGTGGTGCACTTTCATGAGATGTTTGATCTCAGCCTCGAGTTGTGCAAGCTTCCTCTTGCCTGGGTGCATATATATTGGTCAATAATACAGGGGCAAGGATCCATGTGGTTACCTTGGGAGCTAGCGTAGTATTCGGAGTCGAACTCGATCGTGTGGACTTCAAGAGGAAGTGTGGCATGGACGTCATCACACAAAGGATCGGCGATGTATGTCATACCCAGACACTCTATAATGCTGTTTAAACACGAAAATAGACCAAAGGCATGAACAAACCTTTGCGAGGATGGAACATCTTCACCGCACTAAAGCGTATGCCCCTGAACTCTACCTCGACGGGGAATGATTCCGTCAATGTGTCGCTGATGGACGGCACTTCAGTGGCATCAGACTGGGCTCTTCGCCGAGCTGCTTTGTATTGCATTTCTTTCGCAATAAGGTGTTTCTGTGCATCAGCTTGAAGTTGTTCCTGAAGTTGCTCGGCGACCCGAGCAGCAAGCTCAGATTGACGCTCTGCCTCCGCTTCCTCTCTTTCTCGTCGTTCCTGATGCAACATTTTTAGAGCTATTTGCGATCAATAGACTTAAACATAAACCTACACGCTCTTCTTGAGTCGCACGTTTTGTCATCTCCGTGGCAAGCGAACCTGATGCCTCACTTGGTGGCTGAACGCGGTCAGCTATCCATTCTTGAGCCGTCGTGATGATCTAAGCATTGATTCTGTGTGTTCGTTTCAGACAAATCGGCCCATATCGGAGCTACGGACCTGAAAGACCATCTCCGACCCTCGCAACTTCTGAGCTTCCGCTTGGATAACCTTGGATAGTGCCACTTCGACATCATGACTAAGACCGCGAATGGGCCTCTGGACCGTGAACACGGGAGTGGCGAGTGTGGGGTATGTTTTCGGGAATCTGTTTGCGGGTCAGCGAAGAAGCTGGGAGATGGGTAAAGCCAGAGACTACTTGGTATGAAGGTGAAAGTAAACCTTGTGTGCATGCAATGGATCTGGATGAACGACTTTAATGATGAATTCGGGCAGCCTAGCGGCAGCCTTGAGAACAATCAAAACCTGTGCGATCGAGACGCGACATGGACGCACCTTCCATGCCTTGGGGGGAGGGGGTTCAAAAAAATCTTGATCATAGATAGACTTAAGAGCAGTTATTTCGAGTTGTTGCAATTCTTCGGTTGTTTCCATTGTTGCCGCGAGGAAGACAAAAGGAAGCTCTGCGTTGCTTGAGATGTTTGAGGGTCCACTTGGACCTCAGTAGCTCAAGCGGACATGACCGACACTCGAGAAATCGTGGTGCTATAAACAGATCTCAACATCAAACAAGGGACATCGATTCAGTCAGAATCAGCTCTAGTCATCGTTTGTTTGGCCTTGCCTGGCAACACCCTTGGATCCTAACATGTATAAACAACGCTTTACGTCACTCACTTTCAATGATACAGTCAAAGGCGTCTCAGTTGTGTAACAGGTTCTCTCTGATCGCGGCTTCCCTCACTAAATAGGATCATATCAGCTTGAGCAAGGCGAAATCTTCCACCTCTTACCCGACACTGCTGCACCATTGACATGCAACCACCTCAGAATTAACTTCTCAAGCTCCAGAGATCCCTCTTTCCGTCCTTTTCGCTGACAATCATCACTGACCATACGTGCGATTGCCTCTGAATATTTCGGTAATAAATTCCATCTGAACTTCTTGCCACGGTTGATGCCCAGCATCGCTGTCACTGTAACCCAAGAATACGACGAGAGTTCGTATGTCGAGTTTGATACGTTCATGGGTACGTCATGCTATGTAGCGCCCCTCCGATCTCATCTAGGTGTTGATGAAAGTCGGGTCAAGGGACGCGATATCATTGGCAAAATCAGATCAGTTAAAGGTCCCTATAGCTATGCACGTGCCAGGTCGGAAGAATATTTATTGAAAACAGATGCTGTCGCTTCAATCTCAGTCCGTCGCGATACTCCAGCAACCGCGCACAGCAATTCATGATGTTTTGGATGTTCTGCTCCGAGTCCACACGCTTGACTCAGTCGCTCCCACATGTGTTCCGTAGTCGAACTATCTGACGCTCCACTGATTCATGCCTTTGCTACAGTGGGTACACAAACAAGGTCGGTTACATATCCCCACAGTCGCGACAACCCAGGTCGAACTACCTGTAGCTCGGAGGGTATAAACAAATTCCACATTTCTAACCTCCTTGGCTTTAAACCCTCGTGTTCAATAATGCCAAGCGGTCAGTGTCTCCTGGAACCCATCCAAATTGTTGCTCGCATTGACAACGCCGTTGTGATCCACACTAAGTTGGTATGTCGCACCAATGGTGGACAGGCCGTATACGGTCACAGTCGGGGCCGATGTAGAGTCGATGTTGAAGATCTGCTGCTGACAGTTTAATCGAGTGAGGCAAGCTTTGCCGTAGTTCTGGGATGCGAAAACGACGCGAGTTTCATTCCGCCATGAAAATGAGAGGGTGCTACATACCTGGAAGAAGCTGTAGAAGCCGGCACCTGATGCAGTATGAATCACGGAGACGAATATCAGGATGAGTCGGACCGCTCACCAAAAATGATGATGTTCGATGATGATTGAATGTAAAATGCCCACGCCGCATTCATGCTACTCGAAAAGGTAGGGTCATGATAAGCAGATTTGGTGCCGAACGGCGCCGGCGCCGGGGGGACAGGTTGATAGTAAGGCTGGAGGAGGGCACGGCATGAGCTCAGTGACAATAGCAATCACCGAGGCATCACTCACAGTCTCTGTCTGAACATAACCAATGTAATGGTTTCGAGCATTCACCAAGTTGTATTGGTAGAGCGCTGCGTGTTCCGCTTGCAAAGGGTATCACTTATTCGATCTATGGAAGGGTATGGGGAAACAAGAAACTTACAAGCTAAGTACAGTGAAATGAGCGTCAGCGACAAGTAGGATGAACGAACATTTCTGTGCTTACATGTGCCAATGAGCCAAACGGGGCCCGCAGATTCCGAGAGGATACCACGCCCAGTGAAGACAGATGTTTGACCAGACACGTCTAGGTCATGATCTGCAGTCCACACCCACGTTCCCTGACTATTCATTGAACGGATGTTCTCGCGCCGAGACAAGCAACACTACGAACTTCGAAGTATGCGCTTGATTTAGGAGTGAGGTGAATGCCTAGGAATGCAGCCTGACAGGAAGCATTCACAGAGCCTGACGGACAATGTGTGTATTGCAAGTTGGTACCTATGGCTGGGCGTAGAGCTGCATTAGCCAACGCCATACACAGAAGGTGTGTACCACGAACCTCCTCCCAGCCTGGTGATTGTTGCAATGAGCATTATTCCTCAACTTAATGGAAAACGCGTACCGGATGTGGGTATCCCAGAGACCTGCCGCGCCTTGCTGACCAGCGGGGTCGTGGACATTCCATTCAATCAAGATCGCCCCAGGAGCTGCAGAATGTTAATGTGGATCGTGGTTACTGGAGCTTTCAGCGAAAAGTATTATTTACCAGGGCCGGCTGTGGTGAGGAGCAAATCGCTGATCTCCATGGTACCCTTGGAACCCGGGGTTCCGGCTCGAATGACAGGACGGGGGTTGATGTGGGATTGGAAATTTCTTCCACCCGCCAAAATGACGGACCAGGCTTCGCCAACAATTTGTGTTCCTGCAGGAATGGTGATCGTGTTCGTGACATAGTATACACCTGCATCGAAGAAGATGATCTTGCAACCGGCGAACTGCGTGACATCCTGTTTGAGAGAACGAACCCAGCTTCCGCCAATGGAGTAAACCATACCCGGTTGAAAACATTTTGGATGGCTCTAGTATCATCTGTCTTGCCGTCACCCTTTGCACCTTGACTTTTGACGCTGATGATTTGGTGCGGGGCGTAATCGGCATATTGGGGGTGGCCTTTCCCGAAGATCTTCCCCGCGCTGTTGAGGAGACCAGGGGGCCTGCTGGCCGACACAATATCGCCCTGCGTCCAAGTCTTCTGCCCACCGGTTCCGGAATAGACATTTCCTTGACCCCAAGAGGCAATTGTAGTAGTGCCACCTGCAAGGACGGTGGCTCCGCCAGCGACACCAACCGCAGTTGGAACATTGGTCAACTGGATATTGTTGAGTACAAGAGAGTACGGCAGCGTGCCATTGCTTGAACCCGATGACTGCACAAAGACAGGTGTATTCCTGACTACAGCATCCACGATGACTTCAGAGCCAACACCCTGAAGACGTTTAGTGAGCAATAGCAGTCTAACAACTCCCAAGAACACTTGAACCTGTCTCGATAAGGTAGGCCCTCCTACCGCCAATGCAAAGCCAACCTGGAGGGAATCATCAGGTACATGTTCGATTGAACTGGAAGTGGATCAAGCTACCTGACAATTACTGATCGTGACTCCTTGGAACGTGAAACCTACGAAACGCGTTAGACAAAGTCTGCTTCGAGTGAAAGTATAATGACCAACCCCAGTTCCAGAGACCCGATACAGCTGAACGACACCCGATCAGCGTCAATTTGTTTCGATTGCGACATTTCTTACCAGTAACCGCATTTTTGACTGTGAGGTTACGGACTGTGAGCTGCTGGTTCCCAACCTCGATGCCAATCTTTCCTGGATGAAACTCGTTATTGTATCCCTTTTGGTCAGGGTCGTTACTTACCTCCGTTGAACACAATGTCTGACGGTGGTATGAGCATCCAGTTTGCATGGAATTATGCCCACTCACCTCCCATGAAACCACCACTGGAAAAATGGAGACAGATTACTATCGCCAAAACAACACAACTAGAAAAAAAGCTTACCTTCCGTTCTCCATGAATATGCCTATTACACACATCAACTTCGTAGTAATAAGAGGCAGTCCATTGCCCACCTTGATGGTTCGTGCCAGAAGCAGTGGACATTTCGACCACAACATTGACCAACGAAGTCGCCTGAGCCACTTGCCAATGCAAACCGATCGCTTTTTCTCTAGATGGCACCCGCCGCAAGTCGATGATCAAGTTCCGGACAGAACGGAAGCTGGAACGAGGCCAGACTTAGGATAAGACACGAAGTCGAGAAGAAATCCATACAGGTTGTCTTGATTGACGAACCATTGAACACCCCAGCCGTTAGGAATATAAGGGTCTGCGTCTAATAAGAGTCAGATCTGCGCCAATTATCAAATTTGAAAAGACAGACCAATGACTGCCGATCCGATGAAATTGGAACTTGCTAAAAGAGTCGGGGGGTTCCTCGCGTCTCCAATGATTTGAGTATAGTAGTAGGCGTCAATAGCCGACGAAACAAGATATGTGCTAATGGTTGGGTGTGTGGTGTGTAGAATGATTGAATAGGACGGAATGTATTGCACTCACCCTCGAGGAATATACACGATTGCTGGTGAGATACTACAAGTCATATGATTGGTCACAGGATCTGGATGCAGAGGGGCCACATACGTTGATGATCCACATGATGCACCGCAGCGATCCCCAGACGACATTGCTGCCCTGCACACATCAATGAAAACAAAAACTAGGATACGCAGAATGAGCTCACTTGATCGCAGCTGTGTCATCAGTGACTCCGTCACCCGTGGCTCCATAGTCTTTGACATTGCGGAAGACCTGGTAAGAGCACGGATGGGGATTGAAGGGAGACGTTCCCCGATGCTGGATTAACTCAAGCCAGTATGGCTCCCCGGGTACGGCAGTGCCAACACCTAGAGGAGCAGCGCAGAAGGAGCCAAGACCGGAGGCAAAGTGAGAGGCGTATAGGACCGTTCCAAGAAAGAGTGGCGGGAGGCGATACCACATGGTGAACGTACGGAAACGTAGATGTGCGCGATGAGGGCGAGGGTATCACTTGGAAACCTCAGGCACTTTATATTCAAGTTCTAACTTCGCTGAAAAGAACATCAGCAGCTCCACGCCATGCGAAACGTATATGGAATGGATCATGCATTTGTGCTTATCACCTAGACGAGGGTCATCCGTTACTTGTAACGCAGCACAAGAGGTGATCTGGCACACCAAGGCAGCCATCCCAAGAAAGGATAATGCGGGTCAATGTTGGATACACGGCCCTGGAACGGTAGAACCATCAACCAAAGTGACGGAAAGAATCCGCACTCCTGAGCTGGGCTGACCCTCTTGGACCGATATGTAGAGGTTGATAGCGTGAATAGAGACAAAGCTTTTCGTCCACGCCGATGTTGGATATTCAATTACGTACAAATATTGTAGCTCACGTATGTGAACGCCTTCCGTAAGGCTCAAATTGCCTAAAACATAAATGCAAGGCTGGGATCACCGGAGATAAATAGTGTCGTGCTGCAATGAAGGCTGGACTGAGCCGAGGCTCTGCAATAGGCGAACCCATTGACACAAAGTTTCATACGCGACGCACCTGCAAAAAGTTTCGGCGGCTGTACCTGGCACCCCGTGATGCATTTCAACGAATCGCACTACCATCGTGGGCGAAGCATTTGGGCTGTGTGCTGGGATATTCGCGGAGAGAAAATAAAAGTATAAAACGATGTGCTTCAAGAAAAAGGCCCATACCATTTCAACTTATTTGCATGGCAGATATCGTTAGGGGCCGGGAACGTATCTGGCAACGGGAATAATCATGTACAGGTTGCTCAGTGTAAAATGATCTAGGAGGCGGATGGTCCGAACTTAGTGTTGTGGTCCTCCGCAGTAGTTTGTAATGTATCTAATCCGAGTCGGAAGCAGCACGGAGATGCACCCTTTGATGGCAAATCCCCACTGAAAAGGAGTCTAGATTCAATAACGCCGTCACATGACTCTAGCATAAAGTTCCCAATGATCAATCTGTGCGGAAGTTGGTCTTGCCTTACGAAGACCCAACATCTGGGTCGATCAGCCGCCCGTGAAACACAGTAAACTACCCACTATTTCGCCGTTTGCAGTCTAAAAGTTTAACAAAATCGTGATGAAGTGATCAACCGCCGAACAATGTCGCACAATAGTTCTAGCCTTGACTGGATGCATTTACAGCCCGTAGAATGGAATTGCCCAGCAGATGTCAACGAGGAACCTTATCGCGCGCCACGGGCTCCAGAATCAGCCTTCAAAGTCATATTGTAAGCCGAAAACTGTAAGTTCAACATGAGTTACGTGGCAGTGGGCGTCTGGCACCACTAGCGTACTGTAGTATTCCCCGTGACGAGGTGCTGTTAATTCTTTCGTGCCTCGTATGCAGGCTTCTCGGAATTAGGAAACGAATGAAAGCTTGCAGTTGACCTTACCTTGACTTTCTTATATGCGGCCAAGGTTGAGTCCTTTCCATCGGCCAGCCTCAACCAGACATTTAGTGATTTCGACGATTGTCCCTTCGCTCATGTAGTCTGCCAGGTCAAGGTCGCCAAGGCCCTGAGGGGGGTTAAATCGGAAATAATCATCAGGTCGCTTCCTGCAACTGGTCATCCAAATAATTCCAATGTAAATGACAGGAAATATCACCACTTAGCAAAACGCCTTGCAGCTTCCAAGTGTGTGAGCTCTGTATCATTTGCTACCGACAACAGATGTTCCACAATTTGATCCATTACGATTGGGATACCTTTCCCGAGCTTCTCTTGCAACATGGTCTCCGCTTCCTCATTGCCAGGATTGTTGCGAACGAGTGACGGCAGCCCCATTCCAAGGCTAACCACAACCAACCCGTGAGTCTCGGGGGGCCAGCGGAGCGCCGCTTCTGCTAATGCTTCTAATGTGGGATTATTGAATCCAGACGCAGCAGCATCTTGAAACGCTTGTGAATCAATCTGCAGAGGTGCGAAATACATGGGCGCGACGGAGGTAGCTCGGGCAGCTTGACGGATCGTCCAGCTGTGACCTGGCGGTGCGCTATCTGTTCCCCCACGAGGCGTTGCGTATGATCTGAGGCGATAGGCCTCAGTACTGGCAGAGCCAATTTGTGCAGAAACAGTCGCGACGAATACCTACGCACGTTGGCAGATCAGTGCTCTCCCAACGATCGACAATCTGGCACGTTACTAACATCGGCGGATCGATGTTCAATAGCATCGGGGTTGGATTTCCGAATCTTCATCGCAGTAGTCTGACCACCTGTGTATTTCTCCACCACTTCCCCAAAAAGATCTCCAATGCAGTGGACGAGAATTGTTCTCCTGCCAAAATGTGACTCCACATCTTACCTTCGTCCCTCCCAAACACTCTGGGTCCCAATTCCTTATAAATGGAGATCGCCGTCGAGCAAGCAAGGCCTAATCGACCAAGAAGGATGGCGATGATTCCTCCTGTAGACGTCCCACAAATCAGATCAAAGATTTGGCAAGGTGAAGGGACAGGTTCGTCGTCCGGGTCATCCACAAGCATCCGCATGATGTGGTTGAGTACGAGCAGGGAGGGGAATCCCCCAAAACCGCCGCCATCGAGGGAAAGTATGTATTTGCGAACTAGAAGAACGTTGGTGAGTAAGTAGTGGTAGTAGTGAAACGGGAATTGTAAAGTGCCTTTAGGCATGCTGGCGGTTACAGTACGTGATTGTACAAGATTGAATCGATGGTGTCGATGAATGTTTGACCCTAAGATTTGAATCGGACTCTGTACAGCCTCAGTCTATTCCCATTGCCCTCAAACGTACCTCTGTACCGCCAACCACTGTCGCAGCGCCGCGGCGGGCCGCGCTGCCGAGACAGACTATAAGAGGCTCGTTTCGTCTTGAGATGAATCACGTTGGAATGCAGGCTGACGAAGCTCTCTGAGTGGAGGATGCTTGGCAGAGTTCCCTATCTGTTCCAGATATCTGGCATGTGCTGAATACGTTTCTCGACCGGGTACGGATCATGGTATTTGACGCCTTCAACAGCTTTGTACATATACGCAAACTCGTCTGAACACAAATCCCGCCAACTGCACTGGCATCTTCCTGATCCCATGGCTGAGCAAAATGTCACATCCAAAGGCAGGAGGAGAATACTGAGTTGACAGAGGGAAGTACGTGCAGCTGATTGCAGGGGCTATGACGACAATAATGAACAAGTCGAGCTGGTATGTGAAATGAGGACATATCACAAGCGAGAATACCCGTACGGCGAACTGCATCCAAAAACGCGACAAAGAAAAGCAGCGGATGGATCAACAACCCAGCACGGCAGCGAAACCAAAACCTATCAGTAAAACAGTTGCTACAGTTTAGCTAGCCGACACAGTAGCCAATGGTGCGCACCAATCAGGACCAGTCCACAGACAAGTTCGGAAGCGGGGACTGGCGAACCAAAGCAGTCTACGCATCACAGAATGTCCAAAACTTCCGCATGGATATCCTTTAACCGGATGCGCTTCCTAAATGCCTGGACGACGATCTCATTTTCGGCTGCGACCCTCTTGTACTCTCCACCCGGTTGCCGTAGGAGCAACAGGGCGCTGAATGACTGCCGGAGACGGACAATCATCTGTAACGCCATAGTATGGTCGTCCACTGGAGGGGGAGAGGTAGCGTCCAACGGCAGAGGGGCCCCCGACTCTTTATCCGTCCCTACGTCTTCGCTCGCCTCCGACTCTGAGTCCACCCCTACGTCCGAATCCGACGCATCCGCCCCGATTCTACCATGAGGACCTCGGATGTCGCTGATCCAAGGATGCACGAACACGAGTCTCCAAGGCTCAGCCAGTGGGAGTCTGTCCGCCGTCGTGAATTCCACCATTCTGAGCCTGGACACCTGGGCGCAATAGCGATTCCCCTGACTGTCCCGGTCCTTCACGTCAAGCGATTTGACAAGGAAGATGATGCATGGAAGTTGAGGGCGATAGCTTGCGAAACGTGCGGGCGGGAGACGCACGACCCGGTAGTAGATATTCAGGGCGTCGTCTCTCGACAATGTAGTCGATAGCTGGGTCGTCCGCAATTGCATGTCGCCTGCATCGAGGGTCGGTGGTGTGTATGGTATTTGACTATAAACTGCGAGGGCTGATGGGAGACAAGAATTATATGACGATGGACTCCCGGTCCATGCGAGGACGGTGACTTCGCCCCGATGAGCTACGATCCCTCCTAGAAGGTGGCCCAGCGCGTCTTCTCCTTCACCATACCGTGGGGTGATGTCACTTTTGAAGATGCCAATGAGCGAATACGCGGCGTCTTCCTCAACAGTTGCGGTACGCGTCGAAGCTAAGCGCAGCTTCTCGCGCACCCCGAGAGAATCTGGATGAAAAGAGACTAGAGTTTCAGAGGGAACACCAGTGGCATTGGCAAGTTCTTGGAGAATGACACCGGGTTTCTTGTGGTTATCAGAGACAATGCCATGGTAGAGCTTCCAGTCTCGGTCATAAAAAAGAATGCGTTTTGGCGCAAATGCTTCTTGAAGAGTCCAGGCGCGGGTCATCCATAGACTATGGAGTAGATCGCCGAAATCTGATGACACATCTCCAAGGTACACGAGAGTCGCGTCCGAAGCCTCATACCATTTGTACATGGACCTGAGAGATCGACTGAGGATCGCATCGTCGGACTTGTCGATACAACAGGTATCACTCCAAGCCCATCGATAACCGAGCTCAATGACTTTGGCACAGAAATTGCGCAACTTGTTGTTCAGGGGTGTGTCAGGAAGACGGTGAACGGATTCCGAATTCTTGACCGCCTTGAACGATGGTTCATTCTTTTTCTCTTCTTCTTTGCCATTCCCCCAAACGTGAGAGAACATGACGTATCCGAAATACTTGTTGGTCGTTTTCCGGATGCGCTCTTTGTCTATTTCACATGTCATGGAAGAAACGAGCTCTTTGAAAGTCGGATCCGATCTGAATAGATCTGGCAGGTCTTGTCTGTCACAGAGGCGACCGGTTGTGACATCGATGAGGGCGAGAGGACCATGTTTGAAATTTTTTCGAATGGTATCCTCAATGGCGTTCCACTTTTGAGATGTCGAGACATATCTACTGCGAAGTTCTGTAATATGCGTCAACATATAAGGTGGCTGTTATATATATGCCAGGGGTACTTACGACGAACCTCGGGATCCCCGGATTGTTCTATCAGGGAGAGCATGTTGTCAAACGTCTCGATGGCTTCGTCGTATCGGCCCATAGCGTGCAGTGCAACGTATTTGCGTTCGTGGGCATAGTGGCAGGATGCGTCCGTCTGGATTACCTGCGGGACTGTGATCAAGATCGTGTGGTTCAAGGAGAAGAATAGTGCCGTGCCTCATTCGCACCTTCGAGAGCGTCCTCCCACAATCTCACCCCTGCTCGAGCCCCGCCCCGTTCGACGAGAAGATCTACGGAACTTGTGGAATTGGGCGGCAGTGCGGCAGAGCACTGCGCAACGACACCTTCGTGCTTTGCAGAGCTGAATGCTCCGTCGCGAATGGGTTCAGACAAAGAAACACATTTATTCATGGGTGGGGGACGAGATGTAATGGATGGATGAGACAGAGGGGATGCAGGGAATGGATGGGACACAGGGGATGAACGAGATACCTGGGGAGGCAACTAACAGATGCCACATTTGAAGGAAGAACGATAAATTGAATGAAAGAATAATCAGAGATAACGATGACATGAGCGAATGAACACGTACATAGAGACCAGGGAAGATGCCCCTGAACCTGTAAACTGAGATCCTGTTGCCATGTCCGCATGCGAGAAACGTCCCGTGCGGAGAGAGTGAGATGCAGAGGACGTCCGGGCCATGGTCAACGAGGAGACCAATCTGCTTGTGCGAAATAGCGTCCCAGAGCGAGACCGAAGAACCTGCGGAACATGCTATGAACCGCCCGTTGGTCACGATGGATGCACGAGTGCTGTTGTTGTGGATCGACCATTCTGAGTTCGAGGGCTTGGATGTACTGAGGTAAGTGATTTTTCCTGGTGATACGACGAAGAGTTCTTGGCCATCGGAGGACCAGGCAAACGGAGTGGTTGGGGCATGCATGACCCGAACTGGAACTTCGAACAGTTTGTCTCCAGTGTGGGAATTGTAGATGCAGACACACACATCATAGGTTGCGGTGACGAGTCGGTCGCCGCTTGGGGAGAATCTGAGACCAACAACGGCACGGTCGTGCTGAAGGGGAGGGATGAGTCGAATTCCGGTCGCGATGCTAAAGATGCGGGCGGTCTTGTCGCATGACCCAGAGGCAAATCGTGTCGAATCGCTCGAGACGTCCACCGCGTAAACGAGATGCGTATGTTCGGTTACCTCGAGCACGTTTTCGTGGGTTCGTGCATTCCAAATGATTCCCTTGCGGCCATCGTCTCCAGTCACCAACCACCGTCCGTCGTTGGAGATGACGGCGCTCTCGACGGATCCACCCGCTTTCATCGTTGATCCAATGTGCTGAGCGTCTTCAATTCTCCACCGACGAATCTCGCCTCCCTCGTCCCCCCCAAATATATGCCCGTCGGCCGTAAAGGCAACCGCGGATATGTTGCGTCGGCTTACACTTTCGATCGCTTTGAAGCCTACAAGAACCGTCAGCGTAGCGACTTCAATTGAACGGTTCGTCGTACTACCTGTAGTCGGCGCCGACATGCTTACCGCCGTTGAATTTGCAGGCAGCTTTAGCGATCAAAAATCGAGGGGGAAAAGGTGGTCTAGTAGTTGCGGTGCGCGTTACATGCACGTTTCCTGCTATCGATTCGGATCAGTTCGCACAATCCGCGACGGTTCCGGCATGGCTTGGGCTGCCTTTCAAAGATCGATACACTGAACTCCTGAGAGCCGTGGCAAGTATTACTACACGGTCAGCCATTTCTGTGGCTGTAGTAGTACTCGGCCACATTGCGAGGGCTGTCGAGTCGCCCGGATCGAATCGAGTGGTTACCTAGTAAAGCATTGGAGCATTTCGACACCGCGAGCTCGTGACCGCAATAGAGGATCTTCTCGCGCAAGTCTAATCACTGCCTGGTTTTGAAGGATACTTCCTACCGAAGACAATCCCTCCATTCGAGCCTCCGCTCACTTGGGACCATCGTCCTTTTCAGCGCCAACCGGAAGTAAGGTGTATTGATCGTTGTGGTAGACTTGGATAAACCGGTCCACGTTCCACTTCCAGATATAGGCTATATCAACGATCGTCAAGCGGGGCATCTTCGCGCATCACTTAACAAGCTGCTTTCAAACGTTAGTCGTATCATCTCGCGCGAGGACCCGATCACGGCCGCCAGACCTGTAGCACAAGAATCAAGATGGACGGAATTTCTATCCGAATTATGTACCAAGGGTCTGATGTCGGTTCTGCCTGCACTCGCTCTGTCCGTAAGTTGGCTTTGATTCCTCGTTAATTCGTCGCTCAGTGTATACATGTAGACTCCAGGAAATTCACGCGTGTTTTCTGGTGTCCCGCATGACCCCTCTCATTCCTTCCAATGTACACAGCCGGGGACTACGATGTCCCCGGACGAGATATATAACACATCAAAGCGACGATCGGGAGACTCTCATCTACACATATCCATCTTCGCGAATCGAATGGGGACGCGGAAGGAGTCCGGAACGATATGGAACAACCGGATTGGGTTCATTTCACATACCATGTGGTACAAGATGCGGACAGTCGCCGTTCGCGATTGTCCGACATCATCCGCTTGTCACGCCCTCGTGGTTTACTCGCTTTTCTCTCGGCATGCCAGACCGCGACCGACGCCGTAGAACTCTCGGGAGAGGCAGTTCATCTTTCTGCAGGTATGTTGTTTACAGGATATAGCAGTGTCATTGGCACGATGTGGTCTAAAAGAGACTGCGTGGCGCCGCGGTTGTCACAGGATGGTATGTATGGGCAACTTCTCCGTGACGGTGGAGCACCAGACAGTAATAATTTAGCCAAACCTGAGCATTGTAATGCGTTCTCCAATTTCACGATAGACTTGTATATTGTA
>JBBPNP010000118.1:0-68227 GCA_038090955.1 Xerocomellus intermedius
CCTATTTAGGAAGGTGGAGCATCAAAGCCGAGGAACGAGCGGTCAAAGTCAAGAAATCGTGTAATTCTAAGTCGAAAACTCGGTAAAACAAAGTCAAATATTTTCGTCCAGTGCAGCCCCTCAAACCTATGTAGAGGTGTGCCCATGAAATGTCAGTGTGTAATGTCTGACCATCTCTGTAACACGTACCCAAGCCGCTGATCCCTTATTCAACATGTGGAGCTGTACGCCCGCCTTGGCTGATGAAGATGAACAATCAAGACCGCTCAATGCGTCCAATGAATCCACTTCTCTGACCAATATCCCTTTTCCAACGCCACTGACAGATGGCTTACACGAGAGTGCCCCGATTGTGACCAGGTTTTGCGTGATCAGTAACGTTCGGGTTCCAGCTCGCGCGGCTCCAGTAACCGCCTCGCAGCCTGCATGACCGCCTCCAATGAAGCAGCCTACTGCGTTAGGCTATATCAAAGGTCAAGAATATCAATGCAAGCATACCATCATACAGTGTTCGCGTTGGCGAAGCAGAGTTGAAGCTTCTCGCGCTTTTCGGTCGGTTTCTCTTTGCCAGGGATGTATGAGGTGAGGTGGAGCGCCATATTGAAGGTTGAGATCGAAAGCATTGAATGAAAGAAAGGGAGCTGAACGCGACGCGTGTGGCAGATTCTCAGAAGTCTCATCAGTCTCAACCTTGAGCTTGAAGGAGAGAAAGGTCACGGGTTGTCGCGATCGAGACAACTTGGATGTCCGGCTCGTCTTTGTACGTCCGATAGATCCGCCGACTCAGACTTCAGTTGTGTCGCTTGCAAACTTGTCTGCACCTCGAAATCGTACTCTGCCAGTGGGACCTCGTGGACTGTTCAGTCCTCGAATTCTTTGGTTGCATGAGGCAGTCAACATCTATCATGGCTCATTGGCATGGCATGTATTAGTATATTAGCTGTGTGCTCATCCACACATGCTGTTTGTGCGCAGGGGGATTGTGCCAGTGGGGACTCAGCCTACTACTAACTTTACCTATCAGGCGCGGCGCTCTTTCCTCTGATGGCATCGAGACTGGCTGCGATGCGGTGAGAGGGCGTCCAGCGGGACTTGACGGGCGAACATGAGCACCGGCTATGCCCAGGATTGTCACGGTCGGTCCGTAGAGTTTACACCTTACGTATCTGACCAGTTGTATGCTCACTGTTAAAGAATACGTGTACTCAACGGAAAGCAGAAACTGCTAGGCACCAATATGGATGTACAGGATCTGTTGATCGAAGGGTATCTCGCTCGAACGAACACTCGACATCGTCCTGTGTAACGCCAACGCCGCACGAGTGTGATCCAGACGACCAGATTCATCCACCATATATTCATAAAACTTGGACGTGATCTCGATCGTGTGCGCATCAGCCACAGCCCACATCGTCCCAATGACAGAACGAAATCCGGCGAACTGCATGGCCGCAGCAAGATGGAGGACCTCGTCCAGGCTCTCCTCGTCTCCAACAGTCGTATGACAAGCAGATAGATATGCAAACTGGGCGTGCTGCAAGTTGTACCCCATGATGTTTTCGACCGTCAACAGACCGTCGCCCAAAGCAAACCCGGACTCGAACGGTCGCTTCCGATGCGGGATTCCATGGCAGGCAAGGTGAACGAACTCGTTCTTTTGCAACTCTTCAGCAACCTTGGCCATTGTTGA
The DNA here is from genome assembly GCA_038090955.1 of Xerocomellus intermedius. Lineage (NCBI taxonomy): Eukaryota > Fungi > Basidiomycota > Agaricomycetes > Boletales > Boletaceae > Xerocomellus > Xerocomellus intermedius. Next base: position 1,691 of record JBBPNP010000118.1, read on the forward strand.
GTCCTGGTCATGAACGCGAGTTACCGTTGAGACAGACCCGATACGTTGTGATACGTGAGACAGCTCAGTGTTCACTGAAACGAGTTCGCACTGTTCTGGAGCCTTCGCCTGACCTACGACCAAAAAACGATGCTGGTCCATGGATGGGTCCAGTGGTTTTTTCTGACGAGCACGAATGAGGGCGGTCAAGGTGGGTGTATATGAAGAAATATAGAGATCAGAGAACGTTGGCTGGCCCTTTCTAAAAGATCCGGCGGCATGCAATGGAAGAAGGGAGAACTCGGCGGTCGGGCACCACCAGATGCGCGATCGACGGGGACAGAACTCCTGGAGGGTTGTCACGATTGGGAAAACGACTTCGTCCCAGAGTTTTCGTAGAAACACCAAAAAATCCCTCCTCGCATCGTTGAATGCGGCGCGGAACGTCAGAGAACGAAGTTCTAGGGCTAGTTCAGAGAGGCGGGGTTTCGTGATGGGGAGAGGAACATGGACAGGATCTCGGTCAGGTAGAACTATGAGCGCATCGCAGCTGTACTGGCTGGCATTGACGATGATAACCGGTCCACCGGAAGCTGCAATTTGGAGATCTGAAAAGAGTGGGGGCAGAAGGAAACATGAGAGGCCAGGCAACTTGCGAATCCCAGTGACGATATCTTGCAATTGGATGTTGAGATGGAACGCCCGATCGTGCTGAGACTCGGCGTTGAGGGAGGTATCAAGTATTTTGCGAAGCAAGGATGCCAACTGTGTGAACTTGTCTGCCAGTTTCTTCCCCGTGTCACCGGATGCTATAACTTTCTCAAGGGGAGAGCGGAGGCGGATTAACTGGCTCCAGAAGACACCACGGCCTTGTTCAAGAAGCATAATTGCATTGGCAGGATCGCCATAGCGAAGACAGGCCGAAAACGCATCATTTGCTGTTGATGTCATTAGCTTTTTGAGTAATGCAAGATGCTGAGGCAGAGACGGTAGGGTGGCGAGGTGCTGAACACTGAAGCGCAAAAATGTTTGGTAAGCTAAGACTGTCGTAGTGTGTTCGCACTCTTCCGCTGCCTTGATCCATAATTTGACACATTCGAGATCATCCAAAGACACTGTCTGAGAAACATCGGAGAGTTGAGAATAGAGATTGAATGTTTCTTGGAGGTCACTCATGTCCTGCATAGTTGAGTGCTTGAATCGAGTATGGAGGTAACATGCGATCTTGCCCAGTGAGGTGGCTCGATGAGGATGCCCCTGCGGGCACAGTTCCAATGCGTTGCGTGCAAAGGCAAGTGCCTCATCGAGGTCAGACAGGGTTCCGAGCTGCTGGAAACGGGAATGGAAATAAACCGCAATGTTACCCAGTGAAGTGGCTCGATGAGGATGCCCCTGCGGGCAAAGCTCCAATACATTATGTGCAAGGGCAAGTGCCTCGTCGAGGTCGGACAGCGTTCCGAGCTGCTCGAAATGGGTATGGAGGGAACCCGCAAGGTTGCCCAGTGCAGTGGCTCGTTCAGGATGCCCCTGCGGGCGAAGTTCCAAGACATTGCGTTCGAGGGTAAGTGCCTCCTCAAGGTCATTCAGTGTTCCGAGCTGCTCGAAACGGTCATGGAGATAAAGCGCGATGTTCCCCAGTAAAGTGGCCCGATGAGGATGCCCCTGTGGGCGAAGTTCCAAGACATTGCGTTCGAGGGCAAGTGCCTCCTCAAGGTCAGACAGGATTCCAAGCTGCTTGAAACGGGTATAGAGGTAAACCGCAATGTTGCCCAGTGAAGTAGCTCGATGAGGATGCCCCTGCGGGCGAAGCTCCAATACATTGCGTTCGAGGTCAAGTGCCTCGTCAAGGTCAGAAAGGTTTCTGAGCTGCTGGAAACGGGCATGGAGGTAATGCGCAATGTTGCCCAGTGAAATGGCTCGATCTGGATGCCCCTGTGGGCAAAGTTCCAATACACTGCGCGCAAGGGCAAGTGCCTCATCGAGGTCAGACAGCGCTCCGAGCTGCTTGAAACGGGAATAGAGGGAACTCGAGAGTTTGCCAAGCAAAATGCCTCGATGAGGATGCCCCTGCAGGCAAAGCTCCAGTACATTGCATTGGAGGGCAAGTGCTTCGTCAAGGTCAGACAGGGCTCCGAGCTGCTGGAAACGGGAATGGAGGTAAACCGCAATGTTTCCCAGTGAAAGGGCTCGATCTGGATGTCCCTGTGGGCGAAGTTCCAATGCATTGTGTTGGAGGGCAAGTGCCTCGTCAAGGTCAGACAGGTTTCCGAGCTGCTCGAAACGGGAATGAAGAGAAAGCGCAAGGTTGCCCAGTGGAGTGGCCCGATGAGGATGCCCCTGCGGACGAAGTTCCAATACGTTGCGTTGGAGGGAAATTGCTTCGTCGAGGTCAGACAGGGTTCCAAGCTGCTTGAAGCGAGTATGGAGGGAACTCGCGAGGTTGCCCAGTGAGATGGCTCGATCAGGATGCCCCTGCGGGCGAAGTTCCAATACATTGCGTTGGAGGGCAAGCACCTCGTCAAGGTCAGACAGGGTTCCGAGCTGCTCGAAACGGGTATGGAGGGAGTTCGCGAGGTTTCCCAGTGAAGTGGCTCGATGGGGATGCCCCTGGGGGAGAAGTTCCAATGCATTGTGTTGGAGGGCAAGTGCCTCGTCAAGGTCAGACAGGTTTCCGAGCTGCTCGAAACGGGCATGAAGGTAAGCCACGATGTTGCCCAGTGTAATGGCTCGATGCGGATGCCCCTGCGGGCGACGTGCCAATGCATTGCGCGAAAGGGCAAGTGCCTCATCGAGGTCAGACAGCGCTCCGAACTGTTTGTACCGGGAATGGAGGGAAAGCGCAAGGTTGCTTAGTGAAGTGGCCCAATGAGGGTGCCCCTGCGGGCGAATTTCCAATACATTGCGTTGGAGGGCAAGTGCCTCCTCAAGGTCAGATAGGGTTCCGAGCTGCTGGAAACGGGTATGGAGGGAAAGCGCGAGGTTGCCCAGTGAAGTGGCTCGATGAGGATGCCTCTGCGGGCGAAGTTCCAATACATTGCGTTCGAGGGCAAGTGCCTCCTCAAGGTCAGATAAGGTTCCGAGCTGCTGGAAACGGGTATGGAGGGAAAGCGCGAGGTTGCCCAGTGAAGTGGCTCGATGAGGATGCCCCTGCGGGCAAAGTTCCAATACATTGCGTTCGAGGGCAAGTGCCTCCTCAAGGTCAGATAGGGTTCCGAGCTGCTCGAAACGGGTGTGGAGGGAACGCGCGAGGTTGCCCAGTGAAGTGGCTCGGTGAGGATGCCCCTGCGGGCGAAGTTCCAGTACATTGCGTTGGAGGTCAAGTACCTCGTCAAGATCAGACAGGGTTCCGAGCTGCTCGAAACGAGTACGGAGGTATTTCGCGAGGTTGCCCAGTGAAGTGGCTCGATGAGGATGCCCCAGCGGGCGAAGCTCCAGTACATTGCGTTGGAGGGCAAGTGCCTCGTCAAGGTCTAATATTGCACCTCGCTGCTCAAATCGGGTGTAGAGGATATCTGCAAGGTTGCCCATCAAGGCAGGTCGACCGAGCCGTCTTGGCCAAAAGCGCAATGCAATCCGGTGGAGGGTGATTTTGGTTCCGAATTGCGTTGGTTCTGTAAAAGAACAACGTAAACCTGGAATCCTAGTCTGCGGCACAGTGTTAGATATACCTGTCATGACGATCTCGTCTGTGGTGGTAAAGGACTAGAGATTCAGAACTTTGTATTATGTGATAAGCAGATATATCGCGTTCTCCAAAGAACAGTTCTTGCCCGGATGTCTTGTTGAGAGTACTCCTGTGATGAGGTCTGTATTCGGCACGCTCCGACGTCGGTGCTGAACCACCCTGTTGGCCCTGTTGCCCAGCCTTTGGTCACAGCGTGGCCGATCGGTTTCAACCGATCCAGAATCTCATAGTGGGACCATGTCCAGGTCAACGTCTGAGACAGACGAATTCTACACCCAAATTCACCGACGTATGGTCGAAAGTGGAGAATGGGACAGGTGCGCCTTGATCACTTGGTCTCTCCCCGACCAGCTTCCAAGTCTTACTACGCGAGTCGTCCCGATCCCAGAATTCTCCGTCTCCTCACGTGTAAACTCTCGGAACATGGATGGGTAGATGAGACGCGTTACCGTGCACAGGGTATCCCCGGCTTTCTTTGTGGGTGTGGAATGACGAGCTGATGGATGCATCTTCAGAACGCGCACGGTCGATGGACACGCTATCCTTTCGGGGGATACTAGAGGAGATATCCCCGCCCGCACAAAGTAAGCTTGCATGTGAACCAGGGTTGGGTATACTCATTCTGCTGACTACAGCCAGCATACCTCCGGCAGTGAAACGCGAAGTAATGAATACACTTCGACAATATGTCAAGGACCAATTTGAAAAGTGACAGGCGTATACGGCTGCGTTCACTAACGATGGTGGCACTCGTCGCCCCTTATTACACACCGTTTCCTGCCGGTTGGGTATGCCCATATTGTACAACAAGTCGTCCGTCGCAACTAGTGCCAGTTTCAATAGTATTATTGACGAGAATTACATGCGACGTCGATGACAATGCTATGGAATCATGAGTGCACGAGAGAACGACGTCATGACTGCTTGGGGATGGGTCGTTTTTCTGTTGGGGACTGCCTTCCCTCGCTATCCGCCGACATCTCCTGTTGCACGATCTTCTCTGCCAGTGCCTTGATCTCCTCGGGGTCGGGACGTCTGTTCTCCATCGCCTGCTCAAATATCTCTTTGCCAACACCCAAGGGCGCCCTCTCCCACGTCGTAACTCTGATACCAACCCCTGGCATCTGGTGTTTCCGCAGGTAGCGCACCCACCTATCCACAACGACCGGGTCTGCATCCCATGCCTTGATGACCCGCTTATGTACGCGTCGTTCAAAGTTTTCCTGACTCTTTTTGTGGATAAAAGGACCTCGGAGGACCGTCCACATCGAGCGTTGCGTCGGTAGCGGTATAGGACGCGTGGCCGGGATACCCAGCGCGCTCGCTGCATGCCCGGCGAAATGCGCAAAAAGGTCAAGTGGGTGGTGGTGGTGCGACCGGAAGTGAATCTCGGCGACCGGAATGGCGTGTGTACGAGGAATTGTCGTAGGAGGGTACAAGGCTCGGCCGGGGATGACCATGGAGGCAACGTCAGCATCGGACAGGACGACTGGTGCTACATTGTTTTCGTCCGGCTTTGGGGGTCTGTCAAAGGCTCGGCGCGGCTCTGGGGGACGAGGAAAAGGCTACGTACAGAGGTTTATTGCTGGCATACCGCACCCATCGTGCCAGCGGTGTCCACGACGTTCTTGAGGAACGTGTCAACATTTTGAGGATGACTGGATTCGGAACGCGACAAATTACTTGGACGATCCGGCAAATTCCGGATTGGGTCTTCAACAACGTCCACGATGAGCTCGCATGACAGTGACCCATTCTACCTGAGGTATGTATGGCTGACGTGCCCAGTACGCGACGTGCTAATCTCGGTATAGATACTAGTATGTCTGTGTAGTCGTCGTCGAGACGGTCAAGTTGAACATTCCATGTAGCACCGGTCATTCCGGCAAACACGGTCACGAGTTTCTCGAGTTCGAGTACTCGCATGGTCGTTTGCGATACGCAAACAACTCGAATTACCGAAACGATAGTCTCATTCGCAAAGAAAGTGAGTGCGCAGCGCCGCTCGATTTCCCCACTCGACTCGTAATGCCTTTTCCAGTGTGGGTTGGGAGTTTAGTGGTCAAAGAGCTTAAACGCATCGTCGAGGGCAGCGAGATCACAAAGTAAGCACACGATCTACCTAGTGTGTCCTCGTCGCGTTCATCGTTACTCCAGGGAAGACGACACGAATTGGCCAAAAAAGAACATCGTCGGAAAGCAAGAGCTCGAAATCCGCGTCGGAAATGATCACATTGCCTTTGAGGTTCGTGCATTTCCGTTTGATGACGAACTGTATTCACGATTGGTTAGACTGCAAAAATTGGGTCCCTGGTTGATATCCAGGACAGTGAGGACCCCGAGGGGCTTCGTGTATTCTACTATCTCGTCCAGGATTTGAAGGTACGTGTTCACAACTCTTTCTTGGACATCGGATAACCCTTTCCAGTGTCTCATTTTCTCTCTTATTTCTCTCCACTTCAAAATCAAGCCGATCTAGATTTGCCGCCAGCGGTCCATCGGAATCGCTGGCACTTTGGAAGCAATACATATATTATACAACGTTCCACAATGTCATGGCTGTGATCAATCAGTAACTATACAGGTCAATGGTACAATCCAAACAGACAATGCGGATGTCACAACGCCCTCCCCTTGACTAAGGTTTGCTCCTCAACAGCTCTCCCGTGCTGCCCTCTGGAACTCTTGGTAATTCCATACCCCCGAGTTATCCTCACCGCGAGAGACCCATCCAAGCGCCGCTCCAGTCAGCCATGCCACACGCAAAAACACACTCCCGTCCAGGTACGCGTACTCAGGATCCACCTCCACCCCGTCCTTGGACAGCGAGTCGAGCACGAATCCGGCCTCACGATGCCCATACAGCACGTTAAAGTGCGCCAACGTCCGTTGCACTTTGCACAGGTGCTCGTTGGGATGCACGAGCGCATCCGCGAGGATAGGGTACCATGGGTTCGGGTTGATGGCAAACGGCGACGTCCCTGAAGGGAGCGCACTGGCCGAAGGGGTTGGCTGGGGGCCTGGAAAGCTGTTAGAGTACTTGGACGATGATACATTTGGGAGTGGTGCAAGGGGTTGAGAGGTGAACGCTTTCAGAGCGAAAACCGGACGACCACGAGCGAGCCACCAAGTGATGCTCGTCAAAAAGTGTGCACGAAGCAGCTTCGTTTGCGATGGACGTGACAAGTACGCGCAGATCGAGGGAATGAACAAGACCGATGTCACGATGTGTGCACTGAGCAGAACGGTCAGATATGCAAGCACATGCATGCGTGACTGCACATACGTGAAGAAATCGGCACGATATTCGACCTCGTTGCCGTCCCAGCTTCCGACACCATACATGAGCGTCGCAGCCCAGATCAACTCCTCGACACGTTCCTCCAGGTCTTCTTGACTCTCGATCTGGCAGTCCCACAACTCGCCATATTTGTTGATCACTTCGCCGTGTGACTTGAGCATTGCGGCGAACTCGTGCTTCTCGAACACTTTGGATCCGAAACGAGGGTCGCTAAGCATGAGTGACAAAATGTTTAACGCCCGCAGGCGTGAGCCTGGTTTGGGCATCCACTCCGGCTCTACGCATCACGCTATCAGGCACGAACAAAACGAAAACGAGGGGGGGCAACTTACCTTGTCTCTCCGTATCACCGATGGGAGTCGTGGGCGTGAAGAGCAGACGCGTAATGAGCGTAGTTGCGCCAGCAGGATGCACCGACGTCCATGCGAGACCTTTCAATCCAACGACCCACGATCAGCGCATGCACATACAAACCATACAGCCGTTTCGGACCACGCACCTTCCGCGATGAGACCCAGTACGCCAAACTCGGCGCCATAGCCGATGTGAATGATCGGATGGATGAGAAGCTCGAGAAGCCGATTGAGCATCTGCGGCTGCTCGGCGCCCTGTTGTGGCGTGCGGACGTTGTAGTGAGGAGAGAAGATATATTTCTCGAGAATGCTAGAGATCGTAGCACCGGGCTCGAGCACGACACGGTGGAAGTAATCGAGATAGGCGTTGTAGTAGCTATCAACTAATGTCAGCGGAGAGGAGAGGCATGGAACGTGGAGTACGTACTGATCGTTTCCCAGGTAATCCGTAAAGTTATCGTCTGTGATCGTGACCCTCTTGGGGGCGACGAATGCGACACGCAGATGATCGAGGTGGATATCCTGGTAGGCAGCGCTGATCACTGATCCCGGGGCACCGAGTGCATATAAGGCGAGCAAGTGGTGGACAGAGTGACTGCACATCCGTCAGCGAGGATCTACACCCGACCAAGGAAAGAGGCATACTTGTGGAAGCTGAATTCGTTGAAAAAGACGTGACTCCGCTCGTGGTTGTCCCTGAGCGCTTTAACCAACGCGGCCGTGGCCTCTGGCCCAGAGTTGGGCACACGGCCAGGAGAGAGAAGAGAAGGCGGGGGCTTGACACCTGGAAAGAGGCGGGAGAGCACCTCTTGCGAGGACGATGTTGCGGGGACGATAATGTCTGGCGGTGCGGAGGTGGTCATGGTAGCTGGGATGTGGAGGAGATATGGGCTTTTGGTCGCTAATTTATAGCCCTGTCGAGGCGAACGATGGGCATCTGAGATAATAACCGCCAGAGCGTGCAGCAGCTTATTCAGTGAGGCGATATCCAAGCCCGCATACTAGCGCAGTCGCCATAGGCAGGCTACATGCTGTTCGTGGATAAAGGAGTTAGGAAGCCAGTCAGCAACGAAGACCACGGTCATCGGCGAGGTCCAAACGAGCTAATGACAGTAGTTCCTACTCGTAGAGCATCGCTGCGATGGCTGTATGGTCCTGACATTCGTATCGGCTCAACTTGTCACCACGGCGCGTTGAATGATGGTAGGCTGCCGAAATATCGACGCTAATGATGGTGCGCACGGGTGCCAACACGAATAAATCGTTCGTCGAGTGCCGAGTGCATAACATCGTGGGTTCTTTCAGTTGTGGACCAGAATTTCTTCAAAGAAACCTCGATCCGAGGACCAATACTCAAAGCAGCTTCCAAGTAACTTCGGCCCGCGGCCTGTTACGTTAGTGTATATCTGATGACGAGGGTCTTACAAGGTTGTCTTGTCATCCAAGTGGTTCCAATCGTTGTGGTGACGTGCAGGTGACGTGCAGAGCCTATCTGCAAAGTATCGCTGTTACGTTGAGAAGGGAGACTCTTGCTGCTCGTGAGGTATTTGACCAAGAATCTGAGCGGAGGCAAATTTACAACCCCGATATCCTACTGTACAGTTCACGAATCACCAGAGGACATCAAGTATTTACGCTGGGGCACTTGCCTTGCATGCACAACGACGATCTTTCCCTATCATCCTAATTTTCTCCAACTCCTGTGATACCTCGATCGCTTTTCTCAGCTGTTGACCCACCGCTGCTTGTATGTCCTCGACCATCTCTATGAAACGAGGAGTTTGTTCTTGCAATCCTCCTAGGTAAAACCTCGCATTGCTATCCGGAATCCCTTTTTCTAACATTCCCCTCAATTTGGTGACTTGGCAACGATCATTATCCGACATCTCTTGTCAGGGATGCATGACTCACCCGCAAGCAGCAACTGGTCATTGACGCGCTCGCACGTCTCCAGCTTGACAGGAAACCTGTCCGAGAGGTGCTCGAGCATGAAAAAAAAAAATTCCACGGATCGTAGACCCATTCTTGCTTTGACGATTGAGCAAACGCCGTGATGTCGTCCCAGTCCATAGGTCCGAAAAATGTGTTGGCTTTGCCAACGCGTTTTTCGTACCTGTCGCGTGGGGCGGACGCGGTCCATCGCTTGACGTGAGTTTGCATCTCTGAGTCCTGCATTGACATTTCTGTGACCCAAGTAGCCGTAAGCTGGAGTTGTCTCTCGACTTCGTCGAGTGTATCGAGGAATGTTTCGGTTGGCGTCGTCATCTTGGTGACCACGGTGTGAGGAGGTGGCAAGGAAGGCTTTCGCTGGCCATGGGGCCCTATATGTGTCGAAGAAACGTCAAAGCAGCAGACAATGTGGACCATTTCGTGTTGTGGTCCAAGTCCACACAAGCTCTTTCAGTTAATTATTATTGTTCGTGCCGGGGTCTGTGGCGCACATCTCCATGGAACGATTGTTGGTGAAGTCCGCGAGCTTTTTTTTAATTCGCGGTGGACTCGTTATTCAAGACGTGCTCGGTGTAATGTACATATATTGTTCGCAATTCACCATTTTTGCCCCATGCATTTTTGCTTGATCAGTAGAGGTCAAGTCCACTCAGACGTCTTTTCCGGTCATTGCATCGCTTCTGACGTGCCATCAGCCATCGACCTTTGAGTTCTTCCTGCTCGCAGCTGAATCGCAGGTCTTGTGCCGCCAACTCGTCGTCACCATGAGACAGGTCCTTTGTGGCGGCTTCTCCAACCCGACCCGTCGTGCATGGCGACATTCCAGGCTTGACTGTTTCGAGGTCACGGGCCAATGCAGATGCGTATCCACGCCTGCTTTTCACTGTCGATTCGTGCGTCGGTCCAGTCCCGTGGCCCTCCCGAGGGTCCAACTGCAGGTCGGCCTTACAGACTCGGCACCACTCCATCAACGCTCGGCGTGTATCATCGGATCGCGCGATCTGCGCGCCAAGGCGGAATACTCTGGGGTCCACAATCAACGCTCCACATTCTGGCGATTCGGTTTCCTGTGTACACAAAGCTGTTGCCAGTGTTGGGCTCGAGGGTGCATGCTCCTCCAGCATCACCTCTTCCGCCCTCGGCGCATCGAGCGGTCGTATGTCTGGACTGTTCAGATCGTGATACGTACTTGGGTTCTGGGTTTGTGCGTTTGTTTTTGCTTTCGCCAGAGCGTCCGACGTGTCCCTTGTTTTCTTGGAACGGCGCTCAAGGTTCGTGGTTGTAGACCGCGCGGTGCGATTGCCGCCCCCTCGGGTGACCACCTTGGACATACGCGTCTTCTTGGAATCCGAGGATGACGGAGGGACCTTTGAAACAACCTGCGATCCACAAGCGACTCTCGGGTTGGTGTTCGACGCCGCGCTCGATCTGTTAGCCTCACACGGACAATCGCTCGACAAGCACCGCCTGAAAACGACAAACATGGACGAACTCGACGTCGTCTCTGGAACCAAGCCAGTAGAAACCGTGGTGGTCTTGGGATTGGTCTTGGGATTGGTCTCGGGACCGACGACCTTTGGACCCGAGTAGGTGGGGAGCAGCACTTCCCCAGGGCCCGTGTTGGTATGTTGCAGGCCCTGCGCGGACAAGGACGACGACGCGACCTCGCTTTGAAGGCGTGCTTGCCATGTCGCGTGTTGCGATCGGAGAGTGTCCCCCGCCGTGACGATGGAGAGGAACACGGCCTTTGCCAAACTGTTCCTGAACAAGGTTTCTCGAGCGGGTTCCCCTGCCCTCGAAGAAACGTCGAGTAAGTGCGACCGAGAATGCGAGGCAGAACGTACCGCGGCCAGGGACACTCTTTCCGAGCGACGCACGTACGGATTTGAGATGTTTCTCGGCATCGTCATAGGACGCGAAGGCCTTGGTCGTTGCGCCCATCAATCCATCGGTGCTGCAGAGCTCACAGAGCATGCAGGTCCGGCCTTCGCGCGTTTCGGGGCAGCTATCGGTTCTATGCCATTCACAGATGTTCTCGATGTTGGACAAGAGGTCGATGGCGTATTCCCGGTGGCCATCGAGAAAATCTTCGCAGATGGCGAGTTCTCCAGGAGACATGGAGGACTTTGGGGACGCTCGAGGCATGGTAGAGGGAGGGGAGATTTAGGAAGTTGAACACGAGTGTCGGTGAGAAGGGGGTGTGCATGTGGCTTGGTAGAGGTCCTTTATATCGTTCTGATGGAGAGGCTGACCCGTCAATTATAGCCGGGAGTGGGGCACTCAGTTGGTGTCAGCCTCCGTTGTCTGTTCGCCCAGGTCTAAGTATGGGTTGAACAACCATTCTAACAACTTACACCTACAGCGGGTGTGTTGGCTGGAGTGAGGGAAGTCTGACTATACCTTTGTTGGTCTGGAATCCTAGATTCCGAAGTTGAACATTGAGTGTTCCGGGAATTGATTCAGTAGAGATGAAGATGAGCTTGGCTGTGGTCCAGAGAAAGACCTCCAGACGGTTGTCTAGGCCGGGAGTGCACTCGTCTCTATCAACCAATACTTGCTATCGCTGGCCCGCCACGCCCTGCAATGCAAAAGCAACAGATCGCCCGCTGGAGTCATTTAAAAACTGTTTTATTTGATTCTACGAGTCCTCCTGAAGGAGTTCTGGTCCCGAACAGCTGAATGAACTTGGAATGTCGTGCACTCGACGTCGGACAAACGCGTTATTATATGAGGTTTCGGTGGTGATTTTCCCGCCCTCTCCACCAATCGCGATAAAACGGCCATCCCGTGAGAGTGCGATTCTTGTCTTGAGGGTGTTGGACGAGACAGTCAAGCCGGGTGTGTGCCGACGACGCGTCGGACGGACCGAAAACGTGATGAGTGACGGTGTGTGTGATGAGTTCTGCAGGAGGGCAATGCACCACACGAGCTTCAACCTTATTTTAGGACGACCGCATCAAAACGCACCGGTATAAACGCCAAGGACCATACAAACACCGCAGCGTAGCGTCGCAATCTGATGACCGTGCTGTGCATTCAACTTGTTGCCGACCAGCCTCGTAAGTAGCCTGCCTACTCTGGCGACTGCGCTAGTGCGAACTATGCGGGCTTTGATACTGCCCCACAGGCCCTCATCACCCATCAGAGCGAGCAGCTTATTCAGTGAGGGCCTGTGAGGCTGTATCAAAGCCCGCATACTAATCCGTTATCTCAGATGCTCATCGATCGCCTCGACAGGGCTATAAATTAGCGACCAAAAGTTATCTCTCTTCTACATCCCAGCTACCATGACCACCTCCGCACCGCCAGAGATTATCGTCCCCGCAACGCCGTCCTCGCAAGAGGTGCTCTCCCGCCTCTTTCCAGGCGTCAAGCCCCCGCCTTCTCTCCTCTCTCCTGGCCGTGTGCCCAACTCTGGGCCAGAGGCCACGGCCGCGCTGGTTAAGGCGCTCAGGGACAACCACGAGCGGAGTCACGTCTTTTTCAACGAGTTCAGCTTCCACAAGTATACCTTTTTCCTTGGTCGGGCGTAGATCCTCGCTGACGGCTGTGCAGTCACTCTGTCCACCACTTGCTCGCCTTATATGCACTCGGTGCCCCGGGAGCAGTGATCAGCGCTGCCTACCAGGATACCCACCTCGATCATCTGCGTGTCGCATTCGTTGCCCCCAAGAGGGTCACGATCACAGACGATAACTTTACGGAGTACCTGGGAAACGATCAGTACGTACTCGACCTCCCATGCCTCTCCTCTCCGCTGACATTGGTTTATAGTTACTACAACGCCTATCTCGATTACTTCCACCGTGTCGTGCTCGAGCCCGGTGCTACGATCTCTAGCATTCTTGAGAAATATATCTTCTCTCCTCGCTACAATGTCCGCACGCCACAGGAGGGCGCCGAGCAGCCGCAGATGCTCAATCGGCTTCTCGAGATTCTCATTCACCCAATCATTCACGTCGGCTACGGTGCCGAGTTTGGGATACTGGGTCTCATCGCGGAAGGTGCGTGGTCCGAAACGGCTGTATGATTTGTGCTGATCGTGGATCGTTGGATTAAAAGGTCTCGCATGGACGTCGGTGCATCCTGCTGGTGCAACCACGCTCATTACGCGTCTGCTCTTCACGCCCACGCGTACGACTGCCATCACTGATTTGGAGAGACAAGAGCCGGCGTGGATGCCCAAGCCAGGCTCGCGCCTGCGGGCGCTGAACATTTTATCGCTCATGCTTCGCGATCCCCGTTTTGGATCTAAAGTGCTCGACAAGCACGAGTACGCCGCGATGCTCGAGTCACACGGCGAAGTGATCAACAAATATGGCGAGTTGTGGGACTGCCAGATCGAGAGTCAAGAAGATCTGGAGGAACGTGTCGAGGAGCTGATCTGGGCTGCGACGCTCATGTATGGTGTCGGAAGCTGGGACGGCAACGAGGTCGAATATCGTGCCGATTTCTTCACGTACGTGCAGTCACGCGTATACTTGCTTGCATATCTGACCGTTCTGCTCAGTGCACATATCGTGACATCGGTCTTGTTCATTCCCCCGATCTGCGCGCACTTGTCACGTCCATCGCAAACGAAGCTGCTTCGTGCGCACTTTTTGACGAGCATCACTTGGTGGCTGGTCCGTGGTCGTCCGGGTTTCGCTCTGAAAGCGTTCACCTCTCAACCGCTTGTACCACTCCCAAACGCCGCATCGTCCAAGTATCCCAACACGCTTCCAGGCTCCCAGCCAACCGCTTCGGCCTGTGCGCTCCCTTCGGGGACGTCGCCGTTTGCCATCAACCCGAACCCGTGGTACCCTATCCTCGCGGATGCGCTCGTGCATCCCAACGAGCACCTGTGCAAAGTGCAACGGGCGTTGGCGCACTTTAACGTGCTGTACGGGCATCGTGAGGCCGGGTTCGTGCTCGACTCGCTGTCCAAGGACGGTGTGGAGGTGGATCCCGAGTACGCGTACCTGGACGGGAGTGTGTTTTTGCGTGTGGCATGGCTGACTGGAGCGGCGCTTGGATGGGTCACCCACGGGGAGGACAACTCGGGGGTATGGAATTACCAAGAGTTCCACAAGGTAGCTCTCGACCAGCTGGAGCTGTTGAGAAGTCAGGGGAGGGCGTAGGCGAAGAGTGATATATGTGACATCTGTATTGTCTTTTTCGATGCGACCCTGTGTTTGGATTGTACAATAGTTCCCAATCGATCAAAAGTGCAAATGCGCCACTGATGCGGCTTGCTGTGTGTACTTCTGTGTCACAGGAATGGAATGGAAGTCTCCTAGCGTAGTGGTTCGCGACGCGACGCGATCACGTGAAGGCGCATCAATGTCTTACATAATCTAAACCAAAAACCAACGACAAGCCTTGTCGCCCTCTGCCACCAGTCTCGATGGACGTCACGTTTGGCGGCAAGTACAGGCTCGAGGAGGAAATCGCCAACGGTGGCTGCGGTGCGTATCTGGTCCGTGCGCACGTCGCCGTCGCCGTCTCATGTATTTCCCAGGCTCCGTCTTTCTCGGCGTCCACACCATCGCCGGCAAAGAAGTCGCTATCAAGCTCGAGCCAGCCATTCCGCGTGCGCTCACGTCCCCCCTCCGCCAGGAATCCAAAGTCTACAAGTCTCTCATGGGCGGCCCAGGCGTTCCCTGGATCATGTATTCCGGCAAGCAAGGCGACTATAACGTCATGGTCATCGATCTCCTCGGACCCTCCTTGGAAGATCTCTTCAAGGTCTGCAACAGGCATTTCTCTCTCAAGACCGTCCTCCTCCTCGCAGACCAGCTCGTGTGTCTTTTTTTTACTCCCTGCCGACACCCTAATAATAATATGACTTCCTCTCTACCCGCGTTCATTTCTCGTTGCCTAGATATCTCGTTTAGAGTTTATTCATTCCCGTTCATTCATACACCGCGACGTGAAGCCTGCCAATTTCGTCATGGGCCAGCCGTCTTCACCAACTACCTCCATTGTCAATGTCATCGACTTTGGCCTCGCACGTCGCTTCAGGGACCCCAGAACAGGCGAACACGTTGCTTACAAGCAAGAAGGCAGGCACGGCGTAGGAACAAGTCTCTTTGCGAGCTTGAATGCCCATCGTGGCGTCGGTCCGTCACACACTGGCTTGTAATTGCTCGCTCTCTAACATCCCCACAGAATGCGCTCGTCGCGATGACCTTGAGTCGCTGGCTTATATGCTCATCTACTTTCTCCGTGGAACCCTGCCTTGGCGAAAACTACGTGCACCAACTGTCGCCCAAACCTGGGATCTCATTTTACAGGCGAAATTAGATGCCCTGGGTCCCCTGCTACCCGAATCACCACCGGATCATGTTTATCAAGACCATTTGGGAAAGGAGGAAGAACCACGTCACAAAGATACCACACAATTAGAAGAGGATCTAGAACACGACGAAACGCATTCTATTGTCGAAAAGTCTCGACCTCTCTCCTCTCTTACTGTCCGTGCGACCCCGCGTCGTCCTCGCACGCGTTCACAGCCCCGTACCCCTCTACGCTCCTGTTCGCGCCCCCGCTCCCCGGAACCCCCTACCCCTTCTCCGATACGCCATCGCCATCACCGCAGACAATCGTCTGCTTCTTATCACCCCGACGCCCATCAGGACTCGGATCCTTACCTGCCACCGCCCACAATTCCAATGACTGCTGCTCTGCCTGTCGAATTCACCCTCTTGCTTACTTATGCCCTGTCGCTCTCCTTCACCGATCTTCCCGACTATGACGGTCTCCGTGACATGTTTCGCAATTTGGGTCGTCGTTCAGGCGTCCGCTATCCCGACGAATGTGTACAAGGCGACAGGACCGCGACTGAATTTGATTGGGTCCGCAAGTCGCGCAAGGGCGCCCCGCACTGCGGCACTCATCGAGTACGGGTCTGCGAGGCATGCAATGCCGCCGCGCATGGTGTCACTGAGAGGCGGTGGCGCTAGTTGGCGAGGGGCAGTAGCGGAGAACTGGTTGTAGGCGTTGCTTGTCCGGTTGCTTGCCCAGCTACCCACTGGTACTACTGGAGTCCCAGTTTCGCCTTTTGTTTTCTTGTCGAGGTGACCGGGTTGGTTTCTCGCTTAGTCTTAATTGTGGCTGCCCTCTTTGGTGGAAAGGCGTCAGGGTGAGTTGTGGTCGTGTCGACCGTGCCGGTCGTTGACACTATCAATCAGTAGTCATGGCAGTGCTCGCCTCTGCGAGTCGTCTTCCTGTCACTTGTGATGCCCTCGTATAGTCTCCACGATCCCAAAACCACATCATCCCGGTTCGTCTCCCCGCTTTCTGGCCCATCCCGTTCCTGCCTGCCCCGACCCGACCTTACCATCTCTCTCGCGGTCGCCGTCGAGTCCCTGTTTCATTTATCCTCTTATATGCGCGCAAGATATATCCAGAGAACTCGAATGTACGCTTGTCATCGTTAGGCTGTGTGTACGCTCTTCGTGCTTTCTTATTCCCTACTGTTGAATGTCTTTTGTGGTAACAAGGTAATGTTGTTGCGTTGTAATGATTTTCCCCCATTTTTTCTGATCACGGTTTGTCCTGCTGTGCTTTGAGTTTTTTTTTAATATGACGGCCGTTGTTTCTGTTCTAGCGTACTTGTTGTAATTGCGACAAGACATAGAGTTGAATTGAATTGCCAAGATTAAATCTCCCTCGCGCTAGCCTCTCTCATGCGAAGAAGCGGTATCTTTAGTGTCGCTCAGTCGTGCACGACGAGCTGGGTATCAAGATGTTCACTGTTGAACAAGACTGAACAAGAAGGTGGGGAGATGATTGTTGAGAGAACAACGAATCAAAGAAGAATCAAGTTGAAGGCGTTCGATGAGAAGGAGAAGAGGAGCGGAGCGGATGAACAACAAAAATTGGACCTCGCTTATCAACTCCCTGACGGCCCGGCCGTTTCATCGGTCTGCTCAGGAATGACAAGGGGCGGTTGGGGTGGCCGCTTTTGCTTAGAGCTGCGTGCGACCGTCTGCTCCGGCGTACATTTCGTTGCTGACGACGTACGGCTGCCAGTTCGTCTGGAGGAAGTTGCCTTCAAGTGAAAATCCGACGCGGGGGCGAGCAACCCTTTTTCGTTGTCGATCCACATCTGATATGCTGCGCAAGCCTGCTTCACGGCTTCAGCTGCTTCGATCACATCTCGCATCCCCTTCAGAATACCAATGAAGATTTCATGGGTGATCTAATGGCGAGAGGTAGCGGGCGCCGAATTCTGGTACTTGAAGTATTGAAAAAGCTGCAGCATACCCTCCTCGAACGCTTGACCGCCTTTTCCTTGCAAGAAGTACGGACTGATGGGGTTGCAGATATCATCATCGGTTGCTCTAGTCCTCCACTGGAAAACCTCGTCGAAGGTGCAGGGATGATCCCCATCAATAGCCCATATAGGAACAGGCGAGTCATTTTGATCAGCGGCACAGCGAGTGGAACCCGCATATGGTTCTGTCGCAGGCTTGTTTGTCGTGGAAACTAGAGTCGGCTTAGTGGAGGATGAAGGGAGAGATGACGCAACGGTGGGGGCAGTGGGGGAAGCAGGGGTAGCAGGGGTAGCAGATGGAGTGGTAGCGTTGGCGGCAGGGCTGGCCTGTGTGCAGTCCAGCCATTTCCTCGATTTTTCATAAGGGCCGGCTTGATTGATGCTCAATGACCACAGAACCCAAAAGAAGGATTCCAGATCGTGCTGATTTATGTGTGGTACCTTACCGGCCTGTCCTAGTAACTCGTCCATGGGAATGGGTGTAGGCTCGCGAGTGTTGAGCAACAGGTTGATATCGATTTCATTTGGCCAGTTCTCGGATACCCAACACTCTTTGAGGACAGCATGTTGTGGGTCCCCATCAATATATGCCTTGCAAGCAGATACGACAATGCCTTTGCCTGCCATACCTTGGGCTCGAAAAAGCGGATAGATAGTTTTGATGTGGAGAGGGTCACTAGTAGCAGTGTAAGTGACGCTATTAGAGGCGGGAGGCAGTCTTATTCAATAATTGTAATTCGTCATATGACTGATTCCATAACTCTTGTTAAACCCTGTCCATGCACTAGCAGATTCGGCAGTGCTGAGAGTAAGAAGAATGTGCAGGAAGTCGATGGGATGCTCGTCTATGTCGAAAGGGTCTGTGAATAGGGTGCATCCGCGAACGAAACAGGCAAGGGAGAGGTGGTGGCCACACAAAGACATGCCGACAAAGAAATGGCGACCGAACTGGGCTGTTGTAGCAAGGTCAGCCATTTCCATCAATTGTAGAAGTGCTGCGTCCTGTAGGCTTGTGGTGAATTTATATTTGACCTCGCAGTAGGATAGAATCGCGCTGGCAGGAACGTTGGAGACTTCTTCAGAGGGCTCCGGCACGAGGATGACATCGGGTTTGCGCCTGTCCTCGGTTTCAGCATTTGAATGCAATCGCCAGCACACAGGTGCGGGGGATGCTAGCTTCACAGTGTAATTCGCGCTGGCTATTACCTATGTTCACCATCAGCTCATCGTTCGTCTTTGTTGTACTCAAAACTCACGAAATTCAAAAGCACTGCTGTTTGTTCTTCGATGCTGGTCTTGTTCGGGTGTACCCAGGAACAAGATTCATAGATCTTCTGTCGAGCAGAGGAAAGGACCCGATGGATGCGTTGGAGCGTCAGCACGGGAGTTTCGCCGTCCTCGAGATAGCACCGAGGCAGTGCCATGTATGGGAAGATGCTTATTCAGTTGGATCGACATGATAGTTGCCCACTGGACCCTGCATGTCTTGCTTGACAACAGGGTCTGCGACTTGGTGGTCAAGGGTTTGAAGATAGTCGGGACAACGCTGGGAGGAGCGGGCCTGTGGAACAGGAATGAATTCTAGATCTACTCGTAGACTCTGGGATCACCACGTCTTCAACGTGCAGGTGCTGGCAAGCGCCAATGCATTGTTTCCCCATCACAATGCAACACATTCCCAGTTTCCCATATAGACCAGCTGGCTCGTCAGCTGGGGTCTGTGAAACTGTTAGCAAGATCCATACCACCGCATTCTATTCTACCCTGGCATTCACGAAATGTACAGTACATATGCATGGCAGTCCGCGGGCGTCGTCCCATTCTCCCAGAGACGATCCACGTCTCCAGTGTCCACGCACACGCATTGGTGGGATCTACATCTTTCATGTAACCCTCGTCCCCTTTCTATGCTCCTATCTCTACTCCTCCGAGCTCGAGTCGGGCTCTACCGCGCCAACATTTCCGACATCCTCGCCCCTTTAGGCACGACGGCGCGGAAGAAATTGCGAGTCGCATGGAGCAAGACCAGCCCATCTTGTATGGTTCGCCGAATCGCGTAATCATCGGGTGCAGGCCTGGGGTTAGGTCGACGAGCCTGTCAGCAGCACGTGGCGCAGGAGATTACAAGAGTTTCGATGAATCGGTGACCTTTGGTGTGGTCCCGGAGAGCGTTGGAGCGAGGGGTCCCACGAATCCGAAATCATACCCGTACGTCGCAGGAGCGCTCGTGACCTGGATATGACTAGGTGATGCTATTGGTTTGCTATACCTAATCTACTCGTCAAGATGTCAAACGGAATCTCCCGAGCATGCCCCGCTGTTAAATTCGGGTGTCAAGTTGCCACGATTCCCCGAAAACTTGTAAATACCCGCCGAACGGTCGTAAATCGTCGCGGCGCAGTAAGTACGAACCCTTCACAATATCAGTCAGAATGGTACTCCAGCATACTTGTTGACATTTTTTCCCCTTCGCCTGCACGGGTATGTAATAATCAACAAAACTCTGATTTAAGATTCTCCTTTCAACCAGGAACAACATTGAGACACGACATACAAGGTAACTTTGTACCACTACACTGATTTCACATGCAGTCTCTCGTTCTCATTCTTCAAAAAACTTGAACAATTGAGTAGGTAAGAACTGCGGGGGAATGGATTTGGTGGATACAATTGGCTTGATCTCAAGCTGCGACATAAATCAGAAAACTGCCGTGTCAAGAGGAGAGAACGAATTACCACGCCGCGCTCATCGTCCTCGCGGTAAGGGACTGTCCATCCACTGCCAGTGCTCGTACCGTCAACTGCCTGTTCGATGCTGAACGGGGCATAGCTTAGCGGAGCACGTGCGTAAAATGAGTATCGCTCACGTGTATGCGTCATGATATTCCCGGTAGGTGGCGATCCACTCCCCGTTTTGCTCAGGGATAATGGAAGCAGCGACCTTGCCATCAATTACCCCGGTATAGGGATACCCGCCTACGCTGAGCCGATAAGTGTTGACGCCAACTCGCTTGACTGCCCACTATAGCCGATGAAGTGAGCCTTGCATTCTGGATGGAGACAAGAAAATGTCATACGGTTGTGACAGGTGCGTCGACGTAGACAAATTGTAAACCTGGAAGTATGTAACCAACACCGACGGGGCTTCCGTCGAGGATAGAGATGGTTCTGAAAGTACCGGAACGGAGGTTGGGAGCCATCGAGACCTTAGCTGTGGTGTGTAAGAGGTTTTGGGATGAGGTATACTGTGCGAGTCGTTCGTTTTATAGCCGTCGAACTCTGACCTTAGCAATTGGTACCCCGGCCGCCGCATCTCGGACCCCGCCGCGGAAGGGTGATGCCCGTCTCGATGACCGCTTGTGCAATTTCCCTCTTGTTATCTATCTGGATGGAGTTTCGACGACTCGGGTGTTGAGCTGTTTTTAGGCCTAACTGCCAAGTCCCGAATGGGGTTTCCAACAGAACATCTGATATGAACTTTGTATCTACGCCGCACCAGGAACAACATATAATTAGTGCATCTCCGTGTGACGCTTCATATTGTACATGTATGACGATATCGCCCTCAAACGGAGACCTGATCCGGGCCATGGTGCGACCTTCTTGCGAGTCCAGGTATGCACAAGAGCCAGCTGTGTGACAAGGATAATGATTTCCCGTTCTTTGGATGCCGCACATTGGTGCAGTCTCGATCCAGCGGTTTCGAATATCCAGGCGATTCGTTCGATTTGTAATCGGATCGTTTCTCAGAGCGCTCTGTGCCAATGGTCCCCCCGAGTTGCCTATTAATTGTGAAGTCCCCGAGGACTTTCAGACGTGTGGTCTGACACCGGGAGTCAGTGGCGCAATTTTGTGAGCCTACAGTCAGGGCAGACCCCTACAGTAGTATGTAGATCTTTCCCGAAGGGGACAACGCTTCGGTAATCCGATTCACGGTGGCCGCTACGGTGGGTCTGCGAAGATTCATACTTCTCATGTTATACAAACCACCTGAAGCAGTACCTGCGTCGTGTTCCACTCGCTGAAGCAGAACGCGCGTTTGTTCATTGGCAAGAAGTTGTCCAACTTATCCCCAAACGGTTCGGGTGCTGCGCCTTGGACTGCGGCCGCATCGATGCATCCTTCATCCCGGTAGCAGAATAACACTCGATTCAGCCTCGGTCCCAAAACCCTGGATATGAATGTACTATGTATATGTCAGTAGGAAATATCACTTGGAAGCAGATTGGGGACGAAATACTAACTTAATGGGGAAAGAACCCCTTGACTGTGTAGGTTTTCATTTGATGTTGTCCATCTGATCAACTATCAAGGGGTTTAAACGGGCCTGCCAATGTTGCTAATCCAGTGGATTTCGGATATCCAGGCGATTCGTTCGGTTGGTAATCGGATCGATTCTCGGACCGCGCTGGGCCACTAGTCTTCCCGAGTTGCCTACTAATTGCGACACTTCCAATCGCGAGGGCTTTCAGGCCTGAGGCAAGTGGGCCACTCTCCCGAAGGAGACGATTCACGGCAGCCGCTACGGTAGTACTGGGTCTTCGAAGCTTCATACCCCTCATTCGGTCTGAAAATCCATGTGGCCTTTCGTAGGTTGAAGTACCTGCATCATGTTCCACATGCTGAAGCAGAACACGCGCCTGAGGCTAGATGGCGCGTCGAAACGTACCCAATGACGTTCAGGCTACCAGCACGCCCATATCGCGAAAGAAGTTGTCCAATTTATCCCCAAACAGTTCAGGTGCTGCGCCTTGGACTGCGGCCACCGATGCATCTCGTCCCGGTAGCAGAATAATACTCGGTTCAGCCTCGGTCCCAACACTCTGGTTATGAATGTACTATATAAGCTATGTGAGTCGGAAATATCACTTGGAGGCAGATCGGGGACGAAATACTAACCTAATGGGGAAAGAATCCCTTGACCGTATAGGTTTTCATTTGGTGTTGTCCATTTGATCAACTACTAGTATAAAGGGGTTTAAACGGGCCTGCTAATGTTGCTCGTGTACCCAGTTCTCAATCGCCGGGGGCAATGTTCAATTGTTATACGGGAATGGGGTTTCTGGGATTATATTCACTGGATTCTTGCAATCGTGCAGCTGTGGTAATAAGGACGCTGTTTACAAACCATACTTCTTTGGCCTTGATATCTCCGAGTCCTTCCCAAGCTTTGACATGCGTTCAAATGGGCCAGTATGAATCAGCGTAGCGGCATATCGTAGGGTGTCGTTCCAGATTGGAGGACAATGGCTTATCGAACATGCGGAGATTACATAGGACGCTCGATCGATGGGAAGGTCTCGTATCAGTACCGGTGCGGAGTGTCGACGAGGTACCCGTGTGTCAACTGGGGGCTGTGTCCCCGAGCGTGATGTCGGTCTTTCAAGCTACTAGGACGAGGCACATCATGATGATAACCACGAACTCGTACCGATCACGATCGGGGGGCGCGCGACCGTGACCTGTACCGTCGGTGTGTGGAGGGCAACACTGTCCTCACCTGATGATCCAAGTATGAATGCAAGAACCTCCATAAGGCGGGTGGTGAGTGGGTGAGTGAGTGAGTGGGGCAGAATAGTAATTAGTACGGTCCTGACTGGGACCAGAGTAATAATCTCCGTATGCCCACCTTCCTCGCCATTCTTCTTGACAACCCTGACGTCATCTCGTTAGCCACATTCACGAACTGGCAATCTTCTCAAAGTGGCCATTCCTGTCGGAAATTTGATGATCGGGAAGCTCCTGTTTGCATGGCTTGCGGACACCTTTGGTTGCACGCACTCCTCTGAGTACTGGTCTAGATGGTGTCGAGCTTGCAATCATGATCGTCGCCGGGGCCCCGGTCTAAGCATCGTCTATTTCCCCATCGTTTCGCATGCCATTGTGAACTTGAAGGCTACAAGTCGGAGTCGGGGGTGACTACCCCCCGGGCCCTTGAATGCTATCATCACATCCGACTTTGCTTCTACCCAAACCCATGGGAGCCTGATGATGAAAGGTTGGGGTCAACTTGGTATGTTTGGGACCTTTCAAGTCCTTTTCTCGCATTGACGGTTCGTCAGCTGCTTTTCTTGTTGGGACGCCATCAAACACTCAATTGATCAAGTAGAACATACCTGGCAGCTCCTCATCGGGCTTGCATGCGTCCCTGCAGTGGTTGCGCTTCTGAATCACGTTCTCACGCATGAATCCGGAGATCGATCGTGTGCATCTGCCTTGCGAATAGTGCTTTTATTTAATTGACTTGGACGGGTGCTGAGATGATACCCGTGTTGTTGATTGTATCGCCATTACTAGACTTGTAGCTGTATCTTGGACGAGAATCATCTTGTTCGACTAGTTGTATTGCAGACTCTTCGTCCAGGAAGAAACGCGACACGACTACGAAGTCACTCCTCGTTGTGTTCCGAAAAGGGGGACTCCAGTGTTTCATTCATTCAACTTGCATCCAGCAGGCAAAATTCCACTCGTATTGTCATTCCAAGCAACCAAGCCTTCAGCCACTACATCACCCTAGGGCCTCTCAGAGACTCGCCTCAACCTCGGCAGCGTCAAGAGACATGTCTACCACGGGTACCCTCCCATTCGCGGTCAACGAGCGTGTCCTATGCTATCACGGACCGCTCATCTACGAAGCCAAGGTCCTGAAAACCGAGATGTGGGACGAAACCAATACCAAACTCGCGGGCGTCGGCCCACATTTTTTCGTACACTACAAGGGGTGGAAGCAAACGTGCGTCGGCCTTGCGTTTCTCCTCTCTTTCGCTCTCTCCACACCTTTGTTTCGTCTGCTTGTTGTTCTGTTTCCTTTCGTGGACCGAGCTCGCTCGGTTTTAGCCCTTCAGACTGATCCACGCGTCTTTTCCGTAGATGGGACGAATGGGTTCCCGTAGCACGTCTCCTCAAGTTTAACGAGACCAACGTTGCGCTTCAGAAAGCGCTCTCGAGTCAAGCGTCTCAAGCCGCGTCTTCTTCCGCAGCGGGGAGCAAAAAAGGTGCAGGGGTGGCTGGGTCCGCTGGTGCGGGTGGCGGAACTGGGCCAGGGACAGGACGAGGTGGGAGGAAGGACGGGAGGGGAACGAAGCGGGGCAGGGAAGAGGTGAGTCGTCTTGGGGCTTTGATGGCAAGCGTAGAGTGGGTCCGGCGCGTACGCTCCACATGTCGGATTCAGTGTCGGACGTGATGCGCCTCTCGCTTTGGGCAGTTTGAGGCTGCCCGTGTCGTGTCGTTCTGATTGCTGACTGATCGGCGTAACATGGCAGGACGATAACAGTCGAAAGCCGGAAATGAAGCTGAATGTGCCGGAGGCACTCAAAGTGCTCCTCGTCGACGATTGGGAGGCTATCACGAAAAATAACCAGGCACGTCTTTCTTTGATTGGATATATGCGCCTCCCTCACTCTCTGGGCATATCTATCCCCCCCATCCCTGTCACCCGTTTTATGGTGCCGCTGCCCATGCTGTTGTGAATGTAGCTGGTCCCGCTTCCTCGGGCGCCAAATGTGATCGAAATCCTCCAAGAATTCAAAGAGTATGTCACAAAAATGGGTAAACAGACGACGTATGTGATCATTCTGGTGCCTCCTGACAACCTCCTCACTGGCGTTCGAAATAGCTTGCGTGACCCTGACCTCGTCCTTCCTACCATTATCTCTGGGCTCACCGTCTACTTTGATCGCTCCCTCGGTGCAAACTTGCTCTACCGCTTTGAGCGCCCCCAATACGCGGAGATCCGTAAGGCGTATGTGACTGGTCCTAAAGTACTGGTTGGGCAGGAGAAGGACATGAGTTCCGTCTATGGGGCGGAGCATCTGTTGAGAATGTTGGGTATGTTCTCCGCCTTGCTCGATTGGATTGCGTTGCGTGGATTACTGACTAATTGTCCCACTGGCAGTGAGTTTACCACAGATGGTAGCCAGCTCGACGATGGATGGGGAGAGCATAGGGTTGGTGAAAGACTATGTGAACGAGCTGCTCTTGTACGTGCCTGCTTTTCCTTGTCTTGTCTCACACGCTTGCTCACGAAGGACACAGGTTCCTTGTGACTGAGCGTGATAGGTTATTCCTCGCAGAGTATCAAAGTGCGAGTTTACAGTATCAGAATATCTCGCGATCGTAATTTATTTTTGCCTGTGTCTCTACTATCTCTGAGCTTGGTATTAGCCTAAGCCTTGCGCTAGACCTACTTGCTTGCCCACGTGATGGTTGACGTCATAGCCATGAGATACTTACAGGGCGCTCTCGCTCCCAGGACTCCATTTGACTTTTGCAATGACCTCCATTCTCACAGGTGCAGTCCGCGCAGCGCATTCTGCCGCAGCCAGTATCCTCGCTGCGGGCCAGATAAGCGTTGGCGACGAGATCCCCGCAGTAAATGTCAAGGAAGATAATCCTGAGAAGAGTTTCACACTCGATCTGAGCGGGAAGAATATCCTAGTACATGTCTGACCACGTCTCAAGATAAACAACGCTGATCATTCCTATGCTCTTTAGCTCGGTGTTCCCGGCGCGTTCACGCCCCCTTGCAGTTCTCAGGTACCTCAGTATATCCAGGAATATGACAAGTACAAGGCGAAAGGAGTCAAGGACATCTACGTCATCGCTGTCAATGATGCATTTGTGACCAAGTATGTTTCCCGTTTGCTCGTGCACGCGCATATAGCCTACCTAGGACTCATACACGCAGAGCTTGGAAGGAGAAACTTGCCCCACAAGGAACTGGTGCGACATTTGTTTGTCTAGTCAATGTGCTGATCCCCATGGGCGTCAGGTGTTCGCTTTATCGCCGACGACAAGGGCGAACTTACGAGCGGCCTTGGACTTATCTTTGATGCCTCTGGTCTCCTCGGGTCTCCGCGCTCAAAGGTACGTGAGATGCATACTCGATCACATCATTTCCAGTTCCTTCCATCCCTCCGTCCTTTCTGATCAAGTCGCCAAACCGGGCATGCACTGACGTTTGCTGTCTTGGTACATGTCTCAATAGCGTTATGTCATCGTCGCGCAGGATAACAAGGTCCAGCTTATTGCTGTTGAAGACGAACCAGCCAATATCACGG
Organism: Xerocomellus intermedius; assembly: GCA_038090955.1. Taxonomy (NCBI): domain Eukaryota; kingdom Fungi; phylum Basidiomycota; class Agaricomycetes; order Boletales; family Boletaceae; genus Xerocomellus; species Xerocomellus intermedius. The sequence continues at coordinate 28,278 of JBBPNP010000118.1, forward strand.
TGACTGCCTCAGAAGTGGTTTTGTCGCAGATCGCGTAGACTTGCGCGTTTCTATGGGGGAAAGAATGTCTGCCATATCATGTAATGTTAAGGCACAGGAGCGAATGAAACTCCTGAATGTACAATGTATGTCATTTTCCAAAGGGAATCGCAGACGAGGATCCCGAACTTGGTCTGGAGAAGTGAAATTCTCAATGCGTGCAGCAGTTCGTCTCGGACGGATGTACTCGCCAGACTGGACGCAATGTTCGCTAGTTCCCGTATACTGGCTGCCATATGAACCAGGTAAGGGCACGTCATGCACGATGGCGAGGAATTGTTTACCGCAAAACCCCCGTTACAATCGCCATGATGTGTGGGAGGCGATCGCGGTCACCAAACGTCGGGGATCGATCTCCGACTTCTACAGCTCTGTTCGGACATGATAGCTGTAGACTAGGAATACAACCAACCTTTTCAGCGACTCCGAAGCTTAGAGAGACTGATCCAGACAACATCTTCGTCCGAATGACCGTGGGTTTTTTTACGATCATTCAATATGCAATGCGAGCTTTGAAAGATCATCGGAGCTGATTCTGAAGCTCGATATCTCGGTGGGTTTCTCTTGCCAAATTACCAGCGCTCCGAGTCCAATTCGTATGCGCAAAGCACCACAAGAGTCAATTGCGTCACAAGGGTATGCATGCACAATCATGTTGCTGACTCGATTCCCACGGTGCAGTGGGCTCAACCGCTTGTCACTGCAGTTGCAGCACACCGGCCAAAGGTCATCGGACAAGTCCATTTCAACGACACCAGAAGACTTTTTGAAATGTACAGCACACATCTGGCAGTCCGCGGGGGTGCAGTTGCCGATGAGCTGCGTCGTCGTTTTCACCCAGCACGACACGCATTCACAAAGTCTGATGGGATCTACGTCTTTCATATATCACTCGTCCCCGTTCTCCCTTCCATTTTTCCTCCCAGTAACCCCCGTCTTTGCCTCGCTCCTCGCTCTCTATACGAACCATTTTAGACACTCCGATCCCCACCCCGCCTTGCACGTCGTCCTCACAGACCTGTACGGCGTCAACGTCTCCGACATACCACTCGTTTAGGCACGACATCCGTCGTCGTCGTCGCAGATGAGGTTACGAGCCACACGGCCGAGCCGGCGGACCTATCCGACGAAGGCGAGCAGGACCAGCCCCATCTTGTATGGCTTGCCGAACCCCAATCATGGGCTGCACAGTCAGGTCGGCGAGCCTGTCAGCACACGTGGTGCGATTTCTATCATCATCAATATCAGTCAAAATGGCACTCTGGCATACTTGTTAACATTTTTCCCTTCGCCTGCACAGGTATGTAATCAACAAAACTCTGATTTGATCTCCTTTCAACTGGGAACAACATTGAGACACGGCGGCATACAAGGTAATCGTACCACTACTATACACTGATTTCACATAGTCTCTCATTCTCATTCGTCAGCTGGCACAAACTTGAACAATTGATACGTTATGGGCTCGGAAATTGAACTGATCCCAATCTGCGACACAAATCAGAAAACTGCCGTGTCCACAAGTGAGAACGAATTACCTCAGCATTGGAATCGGCCCCAGAGCCACGAGGGACTGTCCATATCTTGCCCGCCCACGGGCCGTCAGCTGGTCCGATACTGAACGTTCGTTGAACAGGGAATGGTTTAGCGGCACACGGAATCACCGCGTAAAATGTCATAGTATCGCTCACGTGTATGCGTCATGAAATTCCCGGTAGGTGGCGATCCACTCCACGTTTTGCCCAGGCTCGATGGAAGCAGCGACCTTGTCGTTAGTTGTCAAGGTGGAGCGATACCCGTCTATGCCGAGCTGGTAAGTGTTTTCGCCACTTTTATTGACTCTCCACTACAGCCGATGAGGTGAGCCTTGCATTCTGGATGGAGACAAGAAACTGCCATACGGCTGTGTCAACCCCGTTGAGGCGGACAAATTGGAGACCTATATATGGGGGACCGACACCGACTGGGGGGTTTCCGTTGATGAGAGAGACAACTGTGAAAGTACCGGAAGTGAGGTTGTCAGGCATCGCGACTTTGACTGTCGTAAAAGATCTGCGGTGAGGTGTATTATGTGAGTCGTTCGTTTTATGGCGTCGAACTCTTACCTTAGAAGGTGGTATCCCGGTCGAGATATCGAACACCGCCGTGAAAGGGTGATGCCATGTCTCGATGACCACTTGTGCAATTTTCCTATTTGAATGAAGTTCTCCAACTTATCCCCACACAGTTCAGGTGCTGCGCATTGGACTGTGGCCATCGATGGCATCCTTCTTCCCTGTCGCGGTTCAAGACTCGGTTCAGCCTCGGTTCCGACACTCTGGATATGAATGTACTATATATGTGAGTAGGAAATATCACTTGGAAGCAGATCGGGGACGAAATACTAACCTAATGGAGAAATAACACCTTGACCGTGTAGGTTTTCATTTGATGTTGTCCATCTGATCAACTATAAAGGGGTTTGAACGGGCCTGCCAATGTTGCTCGTGACTCGGTACTCGATCGCCGAACGCGATGTTCAATTGTCATCCAGGAATGGTTTCTGGGGTCAGCCCGTGTCAATATATTCACCGGATTCTTGACATTGCTCTTCTTCTTAGCCTTACTATCTCCTTCTCAAGCTTTTACATGTGTTCGTCCGCTAATATGAATCGGGGCTCGAACGTGCACGTCGCCGGGTGTCGTTCCGGATCGAGAACAGCTGCTTTCGAACGTGCGAGATTAGAATGCTCGATTGATGGGAAGCTCTCGTATCGGTGCGGAGTGTCGACCAGGTACCCGTGTCAACTACCATGGTGTGTGTTTTGTGTTCGTGGCGGTACTGGGGCGAGACACATCACGATGATGCCCACGAAGGACAAGGCCCGAAGTCGTACCGATTGGTAAACGTGCGACCGTGGCCCGCACCGTCGGAATGTGCAGGTGGCAACACGGTCTTTACCGATGATTCAAGTATGGATGCAAGAACCTCCATGCGCCGGGTGGGTGAGTGGGTGATTCCATCGAAAGAGGGACCGCGCATCGGCTTGACTGTTCGCGTAGTGGTCACAACCGAACCGTCGAGCGTTGCTGAGCCGCTTTGAAACGGTTCTCAATCCGATCTGCCATTCTGCCATGTCCCGCACGAGAGCCATGAGACGATGATTATATCCTGCCAGTGCGACCTAGGTCAAGCCACAGACGCTTTGAATCGAGACCGAACCGAAGTTGTTTGGGACCCAGCCCGTGAAGCAAGCTGTCGATAGGTCCTCGCTGCGGGCCAGATAAGCGTTGGCGACGAAATCCCCGCAGTGAATGTCAAGGAAGATAATGAAAAGAGTTTCACGCTCGATCAATACACGAACGTGCTTGAAGAGCAGTGAGTTGTTCGAGACCACCCCGAACACGATCGCCGTTGCTCGACAGCGAGGGGTAGCAGAAGCTACGTGACCGGATGGAAGACATTATTCACAGCCCTGCTACGTGTGGGTTCCGAGCAAGGATCACATCCTCGGCAACGAAGGGGTACAATCTCAAGTTGTTGACCATTGTTTGGTAAAGGCTTCGTTATATAATAAGCAGCTGCCGTTTTGCCAACGCTGTCTTCGACATTGGAAAGGACCGACACTGGTCTGAAGGCTTTATACGGTTTCAGCTGGTGGGCATTTTAGCGTCTGTCTTCTGATTAGTTCTCTCGTCGCTCATACCTCCTGCAGTACGATGGCTTTACAATGGTCAACTTTGACTGCCATCCATACTTACAACCTCTGATACCATGGAACGCGTACTGCCCTTGAACAATTTGCATGGCCGTAGACCCTCTGCCACTGATACCCGGATCGCGCCTCATTTAACCCATTCATAAGTGTTGTGGGTACGTGCAGCTAAACCGTGCTACTGTGACTTGACGGGGTGGGGGAGCTCGCTTTTTCTTGCGTGAACTCGAACTCGCTGACGACAGATTTACACCCAAAGTAGCTTGCATTTGGAAGAAACATGCACCCACATACACCCACCGCATGTTTATTTTGGTTCGTACACACAGCAGCGGTCCCTCCCAAACGCCATGCTGCGGTGTACCGCGCTCGCCGAATGTTCATTGTAGCACTTTCGGAAGATGCCCATTCCCAAGGACGTCGACCAGGAATGATGCAGATGGTTTGGACGGGTCGCTGTAGATCCGTATCCTGCACGGGTGCGGTGTTGGCGGGTACAGGTGTCCACTGCCAGACCCGCGGTGTCACCCGTGACGAATCCTAAGATTCAGCGGTGGGAAGCAAGCCTACTCAGAAGCGCTCGTCCCATTCTCCGTGGTCGCGGACACGATCAATAGCTTCCCGCACTTGGAAGTTGCAACGTTGACGAACTAGCTGTCGATAGACGTAGAATTTCCAGCGCAAGCGTACTAGTAGGTTGTGTGTTGGATACGCAACTCATTCAATTGCCCTGTCAGATCCGCGTTACAGATTTCCGAGAAATGCCGAGGCCGAACCAATTTAGTATGCTTTAGCAGATAATTCGGTTGTCACAGCCGATTTTAGCAACTCATGTTAGAGCTACCGAACTAGCTGCTGCTACACACAGTACATATACAGCAGCAAAAATAAACACCTTTCCCCCCAACAGCCCCCTCACACCTCCCCGTACTCAGGTAAAGCTTCATCACATCAAATAATACCCAATCGACCAATCATCTCGTCTTCAGCAGCAGCGATGAGCACCCTGCTCGATGATGCCATCAGCAACAGAATCCATATTGCACTCACCTTAGACTCGACGTACGCCATGCCAGCCGCAGTGACTCTGCGTGGTATTGCAGAAAATGTCCGAGGTCCTGTCACGGTCTACGTCTACGACTGCGGTCTCCATGAGGAGGAAAAGAAGAAGATCGAGGCGTCCTTGCCCGAACGCTCCGATCTCACCCTTCGCTTCATGCCGTTGCCTCCAGATGGTCTGGGAATCAAGTTGGGCGCAGCTTGGGCGAGGATAGACGTGATGAAGACCCTGCCCCTCGATCGCGTTCTCTATTTAGATGCAGACATTCTAGTGCGCAAAGATCTGAGAGAGCTGTGGAACACCGACCTCAAAGGTTATGCTCTCGGCGTCGTGCCTGACCCATTCATGCCAACAGGACACGACGGTGTCCGAGTCCCTCGGGGACTATTCTTCAACTCAGGCGTACTACTCATCGACCTCGTAGAAGTTCGCCCTACCATTCCAGCGCTCGAAAAACTCTGTTGCAGGATGAAGGGAACTACCCCATTTCGTGATCAAGACCCGCTCAATGTTCACTTTAGAAGTCACACCTTGCCATTGAGCGACAGGTGGAATGCAATCGGATACGGGACAGCAGCACCTGATGAAGAGAGAAAAAAGCTCTTCTTGGAAGAGGCGAAGGATCCAGCGATCGTCCATTTTATCGGACCGGCTCATCCGCCAGCCTTGTACGTGCTTAGCGTTCCCAATTTTCAAACACCAAACACCAAACCGTGGGGTTACGTTGGTGCACGGGGACATCCGTACGCAGAGGAGTGGTGGGAGGTGCTTGAAAAAACTGCGTGGAAGGGTTATAGGGAGACAACTGTATACAGGGAAACGTGCGAACGGGCAAAGACGAAGACATGGAAACTGGTGGAGGAGGAATTCGAAAGGCGGGTCGGGTTGAGGTGAAGAACGGCAATTTCTCTGATGTATTTTGTACCACAATTATGGTGATACTATGTATGCGCTTCACAGATACATATATCACCTACTAGACACTGAAGTCACACCTTGCACGTCACGGTCTCGAAAACCAGAAAGGATTTTCCTTTACGTCCCGAATGGCGTAAGCCGGCCTTTGGCAGTTGATACGACTGTGACAAACGTCAACGGACTACGACGACAGTAACTGCATCGCGAGAGTTGGGAGAAAAACAACGACATTTAAAACGTAGAAAATGTCGGTTGAGCGAACTGAATCAAGGGAGCTAAATATGGAGTACCCGGTGCATGCAATGAGCGACGAACATTGCCGGCCGTACCACCACCTTTTATTTGTGATCGTGGGCATCAGTACCATTATCGGATTCATCCTGCTCATGCTGAGTATCCCTTGGTATACCTCCCGACTCGATTGGCGGTCAGGGATCCATAATGACAGGGAGGATGGGGAGTGATGAGCGAGGTCCCAGGCAGGGCGCCTTTCCATTTGTCCACATTCATAAGTTATTAGGAAGAACGTTTTCGTTTTCTGTGTTTCGTTGGTTCAGAGGCTCGCAATCCCAGGCGCTTCAACCCACCTGGGCGTCCAAGATGACTCCAAGGCGCTGGTCGATCCAAAGCTCGACCTCTCGAGGAAGCAGGCAGTTGGTGAAACAGACTAAACCATTCGGAGGCGAGGATGGGCCTGGAGAGAAGACTCGGAGGACAAAGGAGGAAATACGAAAGAATGTTACATAAGGAGAGGACCGGGACTAATGAACGGCTCGGTTGCTGACGATACTACACGATGATACTAATCGGCCGGAGGGCTACCGTGCATTATAGTTTCACTTGTACCCTTGCATCCTGCGCCGCCGCTTAGAAAACGGGACACTCACACCTCTCCTGCTGGCGCCACCTCCTCTCCTGGCGCCACCTCCTGCCACACCGGTAACAAAATTCCGTTCCACACCGACATGTTATGTGAGAACACCCGGCCTTCCGCTCCACGATCACCGCGCATCCTGGGCAGACCTTCCAGCCCATCTCTGATGCAAATCCTCTCGCTTCAAGAGCAAGGTCGTCTGGTGTGCAGGGCTTTGCTGAATGGGATATAAGTTTGCATCCCGAACAGACCTCAGTATGACATCGGGGGCATGAAACAACTTTCTTTCTCCCAGGATTCATGCCAAGGAATGCGGAACACATGTCGTTGGGGCAGTATAATCGTTGAGGTCCAGGAAGAGACATCTCCTTTGATTTTGCAGCGACGGATTGGCGGAGCGGTTGGGCCAACGACTTGAGGAATTCCTTTAAATGGAAAAGTTCATTGCAGCATCGCAAGGGGAAGAGCTCCTCGTTTCCTTCAGCGATGGCGGTCTTCGCCATGGTAGCAGTACACTCAGGGCAGAAGTAATGACCACACGGCGCATGGAAGCAGGCTCGGCCTTCAAAGGTATCTTGACAGGCGAGACAGTCGACACTGGAATATATTAATAAACTATCAAGCAACTCCATTGCGACCAGTTTCGAATGAGTCCTACCTCTCTCTCCTTGATGGACTCACGAACAAGGTTGAAACTTTAGAGAAGGCAGAGTGTCCAGCTGACCCTCTATTAAACCTCGCAGGATATAGATCGTTGGTGCTGCCGAGTCCGCAAAATTGCATGAGTCGATCCGTTACAAGAGTGGTCCAGCTTACCGTAGATATCCAGCAGACTGATGCCCACTTCTGAGATGAAGATCACCACCCGTTCCTTCAACGTGCGAAATGGTCAAAAACTCCCATGCTTCGTGTTCGAGTCCACATTGTATCCCCGCGACGTTTTCTTGTCCCGAGTGAACCATACTGGGTGTAAATATTCTTCTGAATAAGTCTTAGTACACCTAGGAGTGAAGCGAGGGTTGGGGTTGTCGACGATACAAAGATAAAGATAAATGGGAAGAAAGGTTAGATATCTCGAGTATTCGTTGGGAGGTAATGCAGGAGGCGGTTATCGAGTATACTGGAGCTGTTGGGACGGAGAATGAAAAAAGGAAGGAGGTAGAAACGTACAGGCAATGGTAATGTGTTCGGCGATGCATTAAGGATCGCGAGCACGGCCACTCATGCACAGGTGTAGAGTGGTTTGGTATTAATGACTCGACGGAGGATCTTAGCAAACCATACGAACATATCGCAGAACCTGTGCGATGGACCAGCACTCGCAGCCACCATGAAAACTGTGGGGCACATCAATCAACCTACATTCACGCATCAAGCCTGACGTAGACCTGGAGAATGCACGTTGTTCGTGTGTTGGTGGCCGCGCGCTGATCACGTTGCACCATTTCCTGTCAAGACGTTCATCCGAGTCCGAGTCAACTTGAACTTGCTCCCGTGCTGCATCTTGCAAAGTCACTTTGTCTGGGTGCTCATCGAGCCACGCTTCCCAGAGTCCAAAGCGACTGGTGGAGACTGCAAAATTAACGCACCTATTTTTCAGATCTACCACCACCCGATGATAAAGTTCTTTGTCGCGCCTTGCGCAGTAGGACCTGTGTGAACGACAGCATAGTACTATCAGAAGTATCAAGCCGAACACCGCCTAAGGGAGGTCCGAGTCGGAACGAAATCATCTACTACAGTGTGCCCCCGAGCGGTTCGGCATAAGTCAAGGGCGTCGATCTTTGAACATTCCCACGGTTGCAAACCCGAATGGTTCCATGTTGGTGAGACAGGTCTCGTCCCTACCATTTACCGTGTTGACTGACTACGTGAACAAAAGCTCGTCTGCGGCTGCGATGGCGTATTTCGCCTTCAATCTGCTCAACTTCTACAACTCGAGGATTTCAATAGTCCACGCTACCTGGCAGAAGTTTTTCCGTTGTGTAGTGAGCCATATTTGAATTTCTTGATGATGTCAAACAGCTTCGAGTCATGATGGTCGATGATCGAAATCTGATCAAACGTCCGCTATGGATGGGATCCGTCCCACACTCTGCGATAGGCAAAAAGCATTTGACTCGCGCGGCACAACGCCACCCCACCACTGCACAGAATTAGATCCAAGGACATTCGCAATGGCCAATCCCACCGAACTTCGGTGGCTCGTGGGTACAGCCGTGCACCAGCCAGTTGTCTCCTTGTTGATGCATGCCAAGGTTGTCATTGGACTGAATGCCGCATGACCCGGAGTGTGAAGCTTGGTGGGTTGTCACCTGGATGCCCCTCCTGATCCTGATGCACAATATCGTCATTTTTGCGCGTCATTAACTGTCCTATGGCACCCTGCGCGGTGTCTTCATCTCCCCAACACGAGTAAAACTGCCAGTGGCCACGCAGCCATGTATGTGGTTCAGGGTGAACGCGTGGGCGAATAGCATGCTCGTATAGCCCTGCACGGGCTAGGGGTGTGTGGCATGCTGATGTGGCCTTTTCACTGAGTTTAGCGTGCATCGAGGCTGGGGCTCATTGATATCATCGTGTCTCAGAAGTAGCACAACTAAAGGTACACCGAGTCCAACCATTCTTTCCTTCATCGCGGCGAATTCAAGCACGATGGTCCCCCCACCGATGGTCCGTAGATTCGCGTTTGACGAAGACATGGATCAAATCTGGGCACAATGTTGTGACCTTGTCGTTTCCCACAAGAAAGCTACAAACTGCGCTGCGACACTCGTGAAACCTTGGCATCTCGCACTCCTATTCCTCTTTGGTGACCTTTCCAAAGAGAGTGACCGCAGATTGTACACTGACGAACCCCTGCTATCGATCAGTCAAACTCTTGAGATGCCACTGTTCTGGACCGCGATTTCTCGGGTGTCCAGTATCTACAACCAACTTGACAAACATCTTTCGAGCTCAGCGGTGAGGGTGAAGGATGTGCGCTACTTGCAGCAGATTATTGGCCAAGAGTTCTGGAAGAAGGTGGAAGAAGAATCCGTTATTGCTGAACCAGCAGCGTACAGTGGAGACGAAGAGGTGAGTGGACCATCCGTCTTGGGACGGGACATGCTAACCTCCGGGACCCAATCATGGATAGGATCATGTTCTTAGCTTTGCTACGAGAAGTACAGAGGTTGTCTTGGTGTCCGCGAGAAAGATATCGGAAGATTATGTTCGTAACTTCTATCCAATCTGAGTGCGGGACGTTCATGATCTTCGCTCCTTTGAAGGGTAGTAACTATATTGCACCGCAACATGTGCTACTGGCGCTCCTTCGGGATGATGCCCTCAGAAGGGTTTTAAATCGATGGAGGACCGTGAACGTCGACGGGCTCCCTGATGCTATATGTCAACTCCGCCCAATGAGGGTTCCGGTCCACAAGAGACCCCCTTTGTTTCCGATTTTGAACGAGTATGTTCATGCAGCGATTTCCTCTGCTGCAGTGCCAACACCTTATTGTAGATGGGCTACTGATCTTACACAAATTATCCATGACAAGAAGAAGAATTCAGAACTAATCGATCCCTTGATCGGTAGAGTGTGTGTTCCTCGTGTTTCCTTCAGCAGGTTGGATTCATGACCTTCTTTCTGAAGACTGTAGAATTGAGGCGCCTGATTTCCATTCTCTCCAAATAGTAAGTCGAAACCGTTGGTATCCTCCTTCTCACGGCACTGATTCTTTTCTAAAGCAAGAAAAATAGTGCAGTCCTTCTTGGTATGATTCTGGGAGAATAATGGTCATTCATTCCCTAATACATCGACGTTTGTTTAGGAGATCCTGGAGTTGGGAAGACTGCGATCGCCGAGGCTTTGGCACACCGAATCGTCAACTCGGAAGTTCCGGAATCGGTCGTTGCTCGGGTGTTTAGTTTGGATCTTACGTCTATACTTGCCAGTACACAATGCAAGCTGGCTTATGAACAGGTCTGTTTCCTTTGTTCTTTCCCTCCTGTGCTAACGAAATTACGCCCCTCGGGAGTAGATAATAACTGATATATTGAACGGTATTGACTCACTTCTTTCGCATTTCGCACTGCCAAACTAACCATATTGCGTTGGCAGAGGTGGCAGAGCACGAGATTAGGGGGACTAGAGCGATCCTATTCTTTGACAATTTGAACCAGATAACCATCGGAGGATATCAAGAAGATGGTTCTGGTTTGTGAGTCTTATTTTACTACATCATCCTGTTATCATTGATCGATGCCTATCAGGGATGCTGCCAGTATCATGAAGCGATTTTTCGCGCAAGGGACGCTACGGTGTGTCGGGTGTTCAACTGTGGAAGACTTTAGGGATCACATAGAGAAGGACGGTGCATTGGCGCGCCGCTTTTCACCGGTCCGTTGACTTGGCACTCCGAACGTGATGGCTCACCCCACCGTAGGTTTTCGTCTGCGAATCCACGCCAGAAGAAGCAACAGAAGTCCTACGAGGGCTGAAATACTCCTTGGAGCGTTTCCACAACGTTAGGATCACCGACGCGGCCTTCAAGGCTGCAACATGCATAGCTACTCAGTACTTTTCGCACAAGAGGTACTTGTTCGTCTTTGATCGTGGCTACATGTCTGATCACAGAACAGGCTCCCGGATGCTGCACTGGACTTGATGGACGAAGCATGCGTGTCCGTTTCCCTCGCGCGTTTTCGTACGTCCGAACAAGTATGGAAACTTCAGCGGCGGAGGGTTGTGATGGAGATAGAAATACGTTCACTGGAGGTAAGGAACGCGCTTGACCTGCTCAAGCGCATCTCGTGTTGAATCTTGTTAATAGCGTCAGCTTGACAAGGAGAGTGAACGATTACTAGAGGACATGCGGTCCAAGTTATCACGGCTCGACGAGAAGATCGAAAATTCCACTTCTTTGAGGCGATACCGCAGACGACTCCGTCAAGACCTGAAAGTCAATGATGAACGCAGGGCAGCAGCTTCGTTGGCGCTGCAGACAAGGCAAGGACGCCCGCGATCTCCAGTTATGCAGTCATATCTCATTCTTTCATCAGTGGCAAAGCTGCCAAGGCTCAGTTCATTGATGAAATCGAGGACCTTGATATGAACAGGGAAGAACTGAGGAGAATGTTGGCAGCTGCTCAGTCCGGTGAAATGACGGAGGTCCCTGGTGAGGCTGAAAATGTCCACGACACCGATCCGGTCACTGTCAGAGAGGTGGCAGTAACGGCCTCGTATTACACGTTCATCCCGGCAGCAAAAGACTCTGACTTGAGCAGTATAGTTAACCTCGATGTCACACTGGCGAGCGTGGTGAGGATCCACCGTTCCGTTTTTATGCCCATGTGTTCTGAGGCTAGACTAGGTGGTCGGACAGCCGAAAGCCATTGACGTAGTGTCGGGTGTGATGCGATCCTTGTGGGCTGGACTCAAGAATCCTCGCAGGCCGGCCGCTTCCATACTTTTTGGCGGACCATCAGGCTCAGGGAAGACATTGCTCGTAAAAGAAGTACGTCGCAATATCCATTGTGAGCCTCCGGTGCCCTCATACTGCATCGCCGCCATTTCCTCTACTTTATTTCAGCTTGCAAAGGTTGCGGCGCGACAATCTGGCAAGCTGGTTACTATCCACGCGAGTGACTATACATTGCCACATACCATTACGCGCTTGGTTCGTACTTGTATTTCCGTGGCTGTTGAGTTCCTTATGAGATCTGACCCGTTAGGTTGGGACACCCGCCTGTACAGGTTTCGATCAAGGTGGCCAACTCACTGAATGTGTGAGAAGGAAACCTTTTTCGGTGGTGTATATTAAAGAGTGCGTCGCTCTCCCCTCCAAACTTCATCCACAACCTAAGCAGTTCAATGGCGTTCAGAATCGAGCGAGGCTGCGCCGAATTTCTGATGCTCATCCAGACAATTCTTGATGAAGGGATTGTTAGAGATGGTGACGGACGTCTCGTCAACTTCACGTGACTACGATTCGTACCTGCTCTCTTACGTTCGAACTCATTATCTCATCCCAGTAACTGTGTTATTATATTGACAACGGCACTCGGGCGCACAAACCTACCACGCTCCAGGAAAGAAGACCTACAACACAGGCACTTCGAGGAGGAGATCCACCGGCATCTTCCTGGAGAATTTCTGGCAAGAGTTGATAACATTGTAATATTCGTGCGGTGATTTCTGCCTCATGGGGGGTTGGTGCTCAACGAATATTCAGCGACCCGTCAAAGGAGAGACATTGATGGTGATGATTGATGCCCGCTTAGAAGAGCTGAGAAGGCAACTAGCGACCATCAATCTCAAGCTCGCTATCAGCAAACGTGCGGAAGGTCATCTACCGACACTGCTCGTGCAGGAAGGAGTGCGCACTGCCCAAGGCATGGAACGATGGATTCGAAGTCAAGTCATCCAACCCCTCACGGCCATCCTCCTCACAACCGACGTACCCCAGAACTCAGTGGTGGCTCTTGACGTCGACGATTTTGACCAGCTAACTGTCGGGCTGCAAGAAGGACAGGCCTCCGAGTCCTCGCCCCCTTCCCCTGCCTCCTCGTACTACAGTCTGAGCTCTATCGATGGAGACAGAACATACTCAGAAATGGAAAGCGTCTCTTCTGAGTCCGAGTTTGAAGGTTCCTTCCCTCAACACGACCCCATTACATATGTTCATTCCGGTTTGCTGGCGCAGCCACAACGGATTTTCTGACGACCCGCCGTGATTGCAAATATTACATAACGTAGTTCCTAGTTTCGTTACTGGGACATTTTTATTTATGGTCGAATAGCCTACGAGTTCTGAATTCAACTTTGCGTTTCGTTCCACCGATTTTTATCGTCAAATTCAAGGGTATCACCCTGATCCCAAATCATCCACAGACCGCTAATGACATATCTGTGTCTGTATGGCACACTGGTTGTCCTGTGCTTGGAAGGGACCTCCTGTTGGAGCCGCTTTTGAAACTTTGGCGTTCGTCACATCATGTCAAAGCTACGGTGCTGCACCTTCAAGTTTCTTCGGCCAAAAAAGTTATTGTGGGTCAATTGTGGGTATGTACATACTAAAGCTACAAACAATCACCACTGACTGTACATGTGGTCGACCGCATCAAACTTGTCGAGCCCGGTACTATAAGTAAATGCCATGGCACCCTTACTCGTGTTGCGTGCAAGACTCGGGGAATTGAAGGTAAGCGCTGGAATCGATCTAGATCTGCCAAACTTCATGTAAAACCTCTGTTCAGTTCACTGATGGGCCATGACGTTCCCTCACTTCCGTGGCACGATGCAGCAAGGAGGCAAGGTCTGGGGCTCAACCAACGTGATCCAGGCTGCTGTGCCATAGACAAGCATGTCCACTACTTGATGGACTGTCACCCTTTGCCGCCAGCACCCTCCAATATGGCCAGTAAACTCTTAGACCCAAGTTCCAACGACACTAAGCCCGTATTCCTACGGACCGTCTACGATGACATTACCGAGTTACCAGAGCGAGACCGTCGCAAACATCGCGTTCTGAAGATCCGCCTCTTCAAAGAGAAGGGGCTTGTGGGTACGTGGACAGGGTGTGAAGTTGATGCGGAGCACGACTCTGACCACTGCCAGGCCACGAGTTCCTGATACTCGACGTATTCGATAGGTCGACTCTTCTGCGTTTGCTTGTCGAACGCCGGCCTTCTCGTCGGGGAGCCGAAAAACCGCGGCATCGTCAGTGGCGGAACTTGCTGGGGGTGGATTTCCTCGTCAGCGATGGTGACGACATTGTCAAAAAGGTCCCAGAGGGATTCTCCCCGACGCATTATCACCTCATCACCACTCTCAGCTCCGACCTCGACGAAGCACCAACGTTCGCCGATGTGTGCCAAATCCTGTGGGAGGTGCAACAAGATGCGCCAAATTATACGCTCCTCCGTCGCCAGTGCTATTGGCTTGTTGGGACTGCCATAGAGAGGCTGAAACACGAAATTATAGTTACAAAGCTTGAGGGAAAGGGCAAATTCATGATGCAGGTTAAGGATGGTCCAGAGGCTACGCGACGAGGCAAGCCGGGGGGTGCGTTAAGACCTTTCAAGGTCTACCCAGAACCGAAAGCCGCGCAATACGTGGCTAGTCAAATCAAGAGGGAGGAGGACGTGCAAAAGGAGGATGAAGAGACGGCTCGGCGGCAAATGCAGGCCGCGGTGAAGAGCGCCATGGCAATGGCTCAAGAAGAGCGCCGGCAGTCAAAGGAAGGCATGCGTAGGGCTGTCCAGCCACTACTAATAACGCCCGAAGCATACCAGCGAACCCATTGGGCGAACGCCATAGCGAATGTCGAAGAAGAGTTTCAGAAGTCGAAGGAGGATTTGGAACGGGCCGCCCATTCACTCCTAGAAATACCCACGGCACACCACGCAGATACGCAGTATTGGCAATCAGTGTTTCGGAACGTGACGACAGAGCCCAGAACTTGACATCTTGAGTTGGAGATTGTACATTCATCTCTTTCTTAACATAAACCGTGACGTACCTCGGGCTATACCTAACACTATACAGTCGACTCTGTAATAACCCATATGTATATAACATACTCTGTGAAAACAATACAATTTGCCTGTCCCAAAGTTCATTTTCAATGCTCTCATCCCCCATCAAAACCCATACTCTCCCATAAGCCATACCCCTGGGGCTATCCCGAGGGGTATGGGTTAATACAAAGTCTACTGTATGCACTTTTTTAGGTCGCTTAGGTGCTCACCAGCCGATGAGAGGGCTTCAAAATTATCAAATTGGCCGTCAGAGAGTCGTCGAGCGATAACGGGGTTCGAAAAGCAATGATGCAAACCCGCGGAGGCAGCTCAGGCTCGCGTCCATGCCACAATTTGTCAAGTTTGCAGAATTCAACATTCAGAATATTGTCAGCAGCTGTGACATCGAGCTCCTATGCAATAGGATCAGAGGTCGACTCCTACTCATGAATAAAACGGTTGGTACGGTAAGTAATAAGTATGTCTATCGCGTTGTAGGTTGAAGATTTACGGTCGGGATTTTCCCTCGGGCATTGCAGTTATGTAAACTACTTACCAAGTTCATGTTCTTTTTTGACCCCCTCCATCCTGTGTCCCATCAAATCTTACAGTGCAACTCGCCGACAAGGAGTATTTATCGCTATTAAATACAAATTTTCACTTGATAATAAATATAAAGGTTCCTCGCTGAACGAAAATTCGAGCACTAGCTATGCAACAAAGAAGTATGTTCCTTGCGCCAAACTCCCTCATACTACATGACCATGTCACTCAAACCACCTCTCCTGGTCGATGTCCGACAAAATCATGGACAAGTGCATCCCAACCACGGGATATGTAATGCGTGAGTACACAGATCGAAACTATCACCGTACAAAGCAACAAACAACCCAGGGAGACACTTCCAGCAAGAGTTGGTGAGACGTTGAGTTGTAGGTTGGCGTCTGTTCGCTGGCCGCTTGCGTCGAGCGGGAAGGTCAGGAGGAATAGTGTCAAGTTCAGGAGGCAAATTGCGGACCCTACTGCGGCGACCGACGCGTAGGTGAGTATGTTGAGGAGTAGTGTCCAGGTATGAGGGGAACAGAACAGGGTATCTTTCGGTCGTAAAGAGGCCCATTTCAAGAGTGCGATGGAAACAGTGGGGATGATGAAGCCGCAATCAAACAATGCAAAGGCGTAACACATCAATCCGATGTCACCTCTGGAGGCACTGCGGGAATGTCCATATCAACTGCCAAGTCACCCATTGCCACCTTTTACACACCTGAAGATTGACCCGTAGGTGAGGCCAGCTCCGATAAAGGCTACTTGTGCAGTTGTTTGCAGAAGATTTTCGTGCGTTCGAGAAGTTCTCTGCAAAGGCTGGCTGGAGCACGAGAGACACGTGTGGTGGTGGAGTGAGATACCTCCGCCCAACCAACAATACCATGGTAACCAGCTAGCGTTCGTGAACTGATCCGCCGATCTTCAGCATTTTTTTTCAAAGTGTCAAGCTGCACGTAGGTTCATATTTTGAGCTGCTTCCAGGTAGTGGCGGGGGCTTACATGGTTTTGCAAACGCCGCGACTGGTCGAGTTTCAAGAAGAACTCTTCCGACTGAGTTGAATACTGTAAAAGATTTAGACGGCCACGTTTAACGCCGGGGATGGCTGTGATGAGCTTGCCTGTTCGAGACTCTCAAGTCTTTCACGACGAAGTGAAAGAAGCTGCCACAAGGAAGTCAATTCGGGCAGGTATGGCTTACTTTTGGTGATGCTTGCCATGGTCTTACACTTCGCAATCTCCTCCTTCATCTCTTCCACCTCCTTATCGCCTTCTTCTACATACTTAAGCTTCGATCTATGGCTCAATATGGAACCTCTTTAGATGAGGACGGACACACATATTTATCATCCTCTCGCATGATAACGGATGGACAAAGGATGTATATGAGGGCTGCGGAGTTTGTGGTTTGATGTCATTATTTCAGTATCGTAGAATTCAAGGAAGGAGACATACTTCGCCAGATACTTTGGCAGGTCGCGGACACGTTAAGCTGCCGAGCAAGCTTGGCATGCATTCTGGAGGATAGCAACTCCGAGTCATTTAACGATACACACGGGAGACACTGCACGCGGATAGAATAGTCAATGAACAGATCACGATGAGGCAGGCTAAGGGGTTCGCATACGTGTCTGGCGAGCCATTCTACACATCCGAGGAAACATAGACAAACACAAACTAGAAAATACGGAATGAGAGAGACGCAACGAACGCAGAATGAGGCTGAAGGCATTCGACTCCTCTAGCGGAAAACCTGTTCACAAGCAATGGTCAAGATAAAGAGGAAAGCCGACACATACCAATTTTCTTGAACGAAAACCATCCGCTGGATGTTTGTTGGTGCTTCCACGAGGCACCTCCGCCGGCAGCCTCTTCACGTTGTCCAGGCATGGTCAGGGATGTGTATGTATCGCCGCAAATGACGTGCCTCATGCAAGTTGTGGTGGGACAATCTAGCGCTCGGATATCACCTTGACTTGAGGCTATACCGGGTTTCTCTGCGCGATACTAATCATGCGACATCGCCGGAGGTAGGTCTGCGTTCCGTCCGATGTATGGCTTATTGTGATGAAGTCAACAAAACCAATAAGTACAAGACGCGATAATTACACGGGACCTAACATTACTGGTAATGCCGTTCCTTGGTCACTCCTGTGCAGCTCTAGTCCTTGAACTGGACGGACTACTACACGATCAGAAGATCAGAAGACAATCCCTCACCGGGAAAAAGGCGCGTAATCCACGAAGGCCTGCAGCGCAATCATTTCCACAAGCGTTTCAATACCCTCCCTAGATTTGGACATATTCTCTCTCGACTTCTGAAAGGCAAAAACGTGCATCCCTCAGGACTCTCGCGAGGCTGCTGGAGAGCCTCGAGCTGCCCGGAACCTCCTGGAAGGTGTCTCTCAGGTTGCAGCATTGTTTCTGCATGTGGGGTTGGTGCTGTTATGCTACTTTCAGGGTTTCTCGGGCGCTCGAAGGACCTTGCCGATCGGAGACTGCGGAGTACCGTAAATAGCGGAGGGGCCACTATGGGTGTGTTGATCACAGGGGACCTTTGATCCTAATAAAACGTTGCGAATGGGTTAGGGCGATGTGGATGCAACGGCACGATGCATACTGAGGTACAATTCGGCCAAAGGTTTGAGCGACATGAGGGACAACGGTGGTTCAACGTTGGTTCTAAAATCGAAGAGTCATCTGACTCAGAGTCCCCGGGTAAGATCCATTTTGCGATGCAATTTGTCTGGGATGGCCAAGGTAAGGAAAGCCAAGCTGAAATCTGCAAACGTACGTGAAAGATATGTGAGCACGGGAGCTGAGAGAGCTTCTCACTGGCAGCCCCTTCCTCCGCATCCTCTGGAGGAGCGAAATCTGCGAGACATATATCACATCGTGATTTGCAGTCTTCCAAGTAAACTGTGGGTAAATTTGAATTAGAAGGAGTGGTGACAGGATGGAAGGGCTCTATGGGAGCAAATCGGACGGCGGTGAATTGAGACATCAGCTGACGCCGACGCTCGTCATCTGAAGAGTGCATGGAGGGTGGACGTCGGTGGGCAGCCAGCGTTGATGATATCGTTCATCATGATATGTAATCGATGAAGTGGCTGTTCCATCCTACACGCCAGATGTGCATGGGTAATAACATTACTGGCTGGCTTGGGGCAGGCTGCAATGAGTTCAAGATCTGAGAGCTTGTCCTCAGGCCCCAGGTACCACTGCTAGGTGAGCCATCAGGAGATCTCTTTCCCAACCCAACTCATTGAGAAATATCAGGCCGTTCCGAGTCGCGATGCTATACATAAGTGATTGACACGCACTCGACTATCGCTAAGGAAAAGGAAAACATATTCATGCTAGGACAAGAAAGATGCAGTGCGCGACGCGAGAAGGCAAAGTCCGATTTCTAAACATGAACAAGGAAGAACAGACGACGATCATCCAGCTTGATGTGGAGCATGAGAGCGTTTCACAATCCCCCACGCAGGCGAAGTACTTCACAGAGGGATGAGCGAAGCTAGGTCATACGAGATCATAACTTACCAAGATGAAGTGTACTCTCCTTGGTTATGTTGTAATCGGCTAACAACTTGCCAAGTTCCAGCTGCTTTCCACCGTAAAGAAGCCGCTGTTCGGACGAAGGGATCTGGGTCCTTTCTTCGACTTTGGCCAGCAGTTTATCAACGGTGTCTGCTGGGGATATCATCAACGCGATAGTCTTGCCGTTTAGAGTTTTCACGAAGATCTGAACTTCCTTCTTGGCGTCTGCTTGGGCCGGTGGGTTGACAACAGCGGTAGTAGGACGGTGGTTACCCGTATGCAAAGTGGCTGTAGAGGGCTCCATCAGTGCTCGGCATTGCCAACAGCAAAGGAAAAGCACATAGTATGATGGTGTTTTCATGCTGGAGCCCATATTCTGAAAGAGCTTTATCATCTCTCAAGGATTGCCCAGCAAAGAAGAGGCGCTGGTGTGAAGCGCGAATTCCAAGTATGATCTCGACCTGTTCTTTGACAGCGAATACGTTACTGTCCGGTGAGATTACGATCTCCAGTTTCTGCTCTCCCAACGTTTTGACGATGAGCTTTATCTGGCCAGGATTGGTCATGTTGAAAATTACTTCATTCTCTGCAACCTTCGGGCGGGGAATGGGATTCTCTTCTGAGACGCGCTGACGGCACCACTGGGGCAACATGCCACTACCACCTCGCAAGCGAAAATCTATGCGGTTGGTTAAGCCAGAGCCAAGGCTGACTTGGTAGAGTCTCGAACATACCGACAGACATGATACAACCATGGGTGATATTCAGGTCAGCAAGAGTTGCGCCATCAGGTAGATCACGACTGGCAAAAGTCAAGCGGAAGTCGTCAGGATTCAGCTGAGGAGACCTGCGCTGGCTAGATGAGACAATAAGTCTTTGAATAGGCACCTGGCGTACTTGAGAATTGTCAAAATTCGACACCGTGACTTGAGCGAGTCGCTCGTTTCGGAGTGGGAGGACTCAAGGCAGAACGTTGTAGTGAACGGGGTCCTTACGAAAATCTGCATGGTTCCACAGAGAAAGTGGGGCAAAGGGCGAGCTTTACAGTGAGTTTTGAGTGTGGTTCGAAGGGCAAAGGGAATGTAGAGTGGTGCGGAAATTGAAAAGCTGGACTCAGGTGCAGTGATCCTGCCACTGATGCATCTGGCAATCTTCTAAACACACGGCTACCATGCTCTGCACCCCGATATTCATGGATGGGTTGGACGGAGTGCTTGCACATCGGGAGAGAAACGTGTACACTGCACGCTCACCTCACTCTTAAATGATTGTGAAGTCGACTCGGACGAAATCACAACCTTCTCGTCCGTAACGTTTGAGGATGGCCCGGGTCCTGGACAAGCACAATGAGGGGAATACGAGCCACGAGCCATTACAAGGGGAGCCTTTCACCAAGACGAGCACATCGATCCTGGTAGCATCAACAGCGATTGCGAAAGGCCAGGGGCAGGAGAGTGGTCAGTCAACGCTCGCTAAACATCACTCATCTCACTGAGGATTGTTGGATGCAGTTAGTCCATTACATTTGTTTCTAGTTCTCCTGTGCGGACCAGCCATTAATGCGGATCAATTGGAAGAATACACCCCCGCACAACCCTCTTACCTCTGGAAAGCGGCGACAGCCCTCGACATTGATCCCGTGAGAACATTTGTGCCTGTCGTGTAGCAGTTTGGACTGACCAACATAACAGAAGCAGCTTGCCCAGGCTACTAAAGCCCGGTTTATACCACCGCCTGAACCGCAACGAAATGGCAGGCCTGTGGCGATGCATCGACAGAGGAGCCGGAATGGCTTGCGTCGTTCCTTGTGGACAAAACCGCCAGAACCCCGCGACTCAAATCTTCCTACACCTGCGCCAGAGCCGGTTTCACGAACCCAGACTCCTCGTCCGGCTAGTGAGGACCTGCTGACGATCTTTGAACGCGCTAATCAACTCAAGCATGAGAATTTGCCGGTGAGTGACGTCCTACTCGTGCAACCCGAGTACACTGAAAATCTCATTGATCCGGCAGCACGATCTTTACATCAGCCCGTTCCATCTTAGTCTTGCAGTTATAGAACACAAGGAGATCTCGGATATCCTCGCACAGAACCAAACGAGCCAGGCCGAGATAGCTCGTGCGTTAAGAGACTTGAAAGTCGCGAAGGTGACCAGTAAGGATGACAGCGGCTTCCCTTATCTTTCTCGGTCGGTCCCCCTTTATGCCGTTAATCCACGTTATTAATTTTGATCCCTTGCTGGAATAGGTTTGCGACTGACATGCTGGCATTGGCACGTGGCAATAAGTTGGATGAAACAATTGGCAGGGTGGGTATCAGTGTAGTTTGAAATAACCGAGTGAGCTCAGCGAGTCCACTTCTGTTCTCTCAGGACGAGGAGATCCGTCGTTTAATGCAAATCCTGTGTCGCCGGTCCGTCTTAACATCCTCGGTCAATCACCTCCCTGATCCACTTCACAGCACCAAAAACTCGGGCATCCTCATAGGTACGAATTAATGTGTTCTACGTGTGAAAGCTTGTCACGTCTCCCAGGCGAACCAGGGGTTGGGAAAACAGCGGTCGTCGAGGGCCTTGCTCGCCGACTCGCAGATCGGCAGGTCCCGAACACTCTCAAGGGTACCTTATACAGCTTAGACTTAGGAGCGCTCTTCGCCGGAGCTGGAAAGGGTGAATATGAAGAGGTCGGTCAAGGTTCAACTCATACAGTGGCTCCGAGTTGATAATCTCCCTTTCATCAGCGCGTCAAAGGAGTGATCAATGGTGATTAGTGTCGGTTTTACTCTATTTTATTTTTACTCATTTTTGTCATCCACAAGACGTCAAAAGCAGCCAGGAGACCGGGTCCCCGATCATCCTCTTCATCGACGAAATCCATCTTCTCTGTGTGGGAAAAGGGCAAGGTAACCAGTCCGGAATGTGCGAATTGCGACCTTTTTTCTTCGCAGGACAGCGTTAAAATTTGGGATGTAGGGATGCAGCCAACTTGCTCAAGCCTGAACTTGCTCGTGGTCAATTCCGATGCATCGGTGCCACAACGTTGTCAGAGTATCGGGAGTATATCGAGAAAGATGGTGCGCTTACCCGCCGATTTGCCCAGGTTTGACCTCCGTTTACCTTGAAATCGCTTTTTGACGTGATGCCCCCCCACAGGTCATGGTAAACGAGCCCACGCCAGAGCAAGCCATAACCATCCTCCGTGGCGTCCGGGAACGGTACGAAGGTCACCACAATGTATGGGTTATGGATGCAGCCATAATAGCGGCGGTGAACCTCGCTCATCGCTATCTGACTTCGAGAAGGTATGTCCTACAGAACCAACCTGCAAAGACGATGATGTATGATCACGTCCTGCAGATTGCCTGACTCCGCGTTTGATCTCATGGACGAAGCGTGCGCGTCCTCCAGGCTCCAGCATGACTTGAAGCCCGAGCACTTCGAAAAAGTCAAACAGGCCGAGAAGGAGAAGCGTGCTTACATTTCTGCTTTGGAGGTGCGTTTTGACCAATGCTTGGGCATGTTCTATGTTCATGCCTCCTGATCCCTTTCTGCAGAGAGACGACCAAAGGGATACCGACGATGCCCTGGCGGAGGCCCGGAAAGCCTTAGCTGATCTGGAGAATAAGTCAAGGCAGATGGAACGCGAACAGGTCGAGGTGAAGAAGCATTGGGAAACTATTACCAATCACCGCCTTAAGATTGCGCGACAGCGGGAAGCGCTTGTCCAAGCTAGATCGTATGTATCTTCCCGATTTCCGAAGTGTAGCTTGTTTACCTTAATAGGGAGTTGAAACCAAACGAGAAGAAGATCACACAATTGAACAAGGAGCTGCAAAGGCTACGGGATCAACTTGTTGAGCTCGAGAAACCACGGGAAGATCCCGCCGTCTTGGAAGCCCAGCATGTATTACTGTCATCGCCAGATATTATAACTCAGGAAAATATTGCCATGGTCGTTGAGAAGGCGACGAAGATACCTGTCAGGCAACTGCTGAATTCAGATAAAAAGCGCCTTCTTAATGTTGAAAGTGCTTTGAAGGCGAAGGTACATATCTCTCGCACATTGGACTGCCTGTCCAAAAGCTAACTCGATGCAGGTTAAGGGACAGCCGGAGGCAGTAGAAGCTGTCGCGAATGCGATTCAGATTTCGAGGACCGGCCTGGGGAATGCAAATCGGCCAATTGCTTGTTTTCTCTTCACGGGCCCCTCCGGTACTGGTAAAACGTTGATTTCAAAGTCGGTACGGTGTATCAAGCTTGTTTGTCAGTCTCAGGTTATTGAACGATGTTCATTAGCTGGCCGAAGAGTTGTTCGGTCATTCCAACGCAATGGTCCGTATCGACGGGAGCGAGTACTCTCAGTCGCACTCTGTGTCCCGACTGGTAAGCTCAATCTCGGAAATGCGAGACTCGGAGGTTTGACCTCACGATGTAGATCGGTGCCCCTCCTGGCTACGTCGGCTATGATCGGGGCGGTCAGCTCACAGAATACGTCCGCCGCACACCATATTGCATTGTCCTGCTTGACGAGTATGCTGTCCCCGCGTTACAACCATCATTTTGACCTGACTTATCGCCCAGGATCGAGAAAGCATGTTTCGAGTTCTGGACGCTCTTCCTTCAAGTGATGGACGAGGGCCGACTTACTGATGGTCAAGGGAGACTGGTCAATTTCTGGTAAGTGTTAGTTGGTTTGGGTGTTTGCCTATTCAATTGCTGATCAATGTAGTAACACGGTGATAATCATGACATCAAACGTCGGGGCAGATATTCTCAGCAAGACGCGAGGGAACATTTCACAAGATATGAAGGATGCAGTCATGAAAAAGTTCCTTGAACGCGGCCTCCCCCTCGAGTTCATCAACCGGATTGACGAAGTTGTGATGTTTGTGAGTGTGGAGGTTATTCAATTGATGCCACATTCCTGATTTGCACTCCAGAAACCGATGGAACGCGAAGTTATGATGCAGATTCTGAACCAACAGGTGGACGAATTGAGAAAGCGGGATGGCCTGAAGAACGTCAACCTGCATATCAACCAGGACGCGCAATCTTGGCTGATCAACAAGGCCATTTCGGAGCAGTATGGTGCCCGGCTGCTGACGAGAGTCCTCCAAATGCAAATACTCAATCCCCTTGCTCGTGCTATCTTGAAACAGGAAACGAAAGAAAGAAGCACTGTCTCCGTTCAAGTCAAGGCTGACAGGCACGGCTTGGAATTGCAGATCGTGCCGCCGTATAATCCTGGGCGTGGATAAGTCAGACGGGGGCGGCTATGTACACAGGCGTGGATATTAGATGATGTTACGACTGCAAGATTGCCTTGGTTGAAACCCCTCATCACCCTCCCGTTTCCCCGACCCGCTGTCCCTCTCCTTTCCTTTTTCCTTCTCCGGCCCGGATCCATCATCTAAGTATAGGTTATTCTCCTCTATGTAATCGACGACGGCAGCCGGAAGCAGGTATCGCACAGAAAGCCCCCGGCGAAGGAACAGGCGGACTTTTGTCGATGAAACGTCATTTTGGATGAGCTGAGGGATAAGATGGATGTTGTTCCGCCAACGCGCCAAGTTATCCGTAGCCTGATCCATGCTGGAACCTGCCCGTTCGATGATGAAGGTGCCGTACCGGCCTAGTATGTGGTCTAACTACAGAACGGTTTACGTGAGGATCCGGAATGAAGTCTCAAATAGACAGAGCGGAAAATGCTTACATCCTCAACCGACCAAACACCAGGTTCGGACATGGTGCTTATCAAGTCTGACCCTGCAAGAAGCATAACCCTCACATCCCGGTGCTCTCCGCCCTGTGTTTCCACCCCGCCCAAGATTGTATTTATTTCATAATCGAAATGGTCGAGCACAACGGCCGTGCGTTGATAGTTCTGGAAAGCTTCCCACGGGTCGATCATGAGCCAAGAGAACGTCTCCTCTGCAGCGAGAGTGCACATATTGACTCTGTAAATTAAAGGCACGAGTGGGGAGTCAGCTTCTATCCTGGGAGTGATGCATATATTATCGCTCGCCTGTGGTGTGCGCTGAGCAGACCAGGTTTGTTGTACTTGTCACTCACGGGACTGAGATAGCCGCCCACGATCTCGAAGTTGGTGTTCTGCCGAACATAGTCCTTGGCCATTTCGAACATTCGAAGGTGGAGGTAGGTGACCGGACTAAAGGAACCGCACGCGACGAGGACGATGGGCTGCTTTGAGGAATCTCGAAGCACTTTGCGGAGATGGTGAGACGAAAAGGTATAGTCCGGCGGATTGGTGAACTCGCTGGTTTTCCGGGAAAGGACCTGAGCGTCCATGGTGGTACTGATCCAGAGACAAGAGGCTACAGCAATTTATGGACTTGTTCGGGGTACAGGTTCGGCCACCTCCCGAATATTGCATGATGTGAGATGTCATTATCAAGCCATTCATACCCACGCATTTGCTGACTACGCCTTGTGTCAACCCCGTTTGCTCTTCAAATGGCCAATCATACCCTCGAGCCCAAAGTCTAGTGTTTGTCGTAAATCATTAAAGGTAGAAGAACGCTTAAACATGATACAGTATACAGTTGCTATGCTACAACACTGATAAGTACAGATGGAAATGACAGCCTCGCCTGCAGGGCAAGCAGGATCGTGTGTGGGCGTAAGTCATACCACAACTAGACGCATACTCAGAAAAGGCTATAGAAACCAACATGAGACTGAAAAAAATGGAAGGAGAGTTGGGGTTACCCTGACCGGTAGCCCTCAGGCTGGAGAAGATCTATTCGAGGGCCAATCCTGATAGTAATTAAATGTCTGCTCTGGGTCATGCTGCACAAATGGCGTATATCCCGACGACATCAGGTGCGCGTCGAAGCCCATCCTAGAATGTGTACTGCCACTGGTGCCCGCCAAGACCCCGAGATGGTCAATACCGCTAGGTAAAGGGATGCTGATCGGTGCCGACAGTGGAGGTGAAGCGTAGCATGTCGTGGCGAAGGTTCCGTCACCTCCAGGCCAAGAAGCGAGTGATGACGCCCTCTGTCTGCCCCTGTGGATCGCGGCCTTGGTAATCCTCTCTGAGACATGGACGCGCACACAACCCCGTCCGCCTTCGGTGGACATTGCGTCGAAAGCAATCGAAAAACTACCGAGGCAATGATCGCCATCCATATCGAATTGGCGCGCTCCGGAAAGTTCGCCACCAACACCAATCCCCATGTTCCTCGAGGACTCGACATCAGCAGAGCTGGGGTGGAATCCGACACATCCATTACCAAATCCTCCTCGGCCCTGATCCTTAATATCACAAGGGGAAGCCGGGTGGTTAAATGAGGCGGACAAGGGCGTCACGGAACTAGAGCCCATTAATGGAATAGAGAAGGTGATGGGCAGTGAGGTCTGTGGTCGCAAGGACAGAAGCGACGGAAGCGATAATAGGAGAGATTCTCTCTGTGGTGTCTGGTCAGTTCCTCATTTTATGTGCAAGCAATTCTCTCACCACAGCCGTTATGATTGGGGCTTGACCTATCGTTGGGTATGACGAGTATGATGTGGGAGGTAAGTTGAGATCGTGTGACTCTGTCTTTACTGCCAGGTTCGCCGCAGTTCGCTTTGCGAGCTCCACAGTGAGTTCTCGTTCGCGCTTCTCGGCTGTCAACAGGCGCAACCGAAGTTGCTCCAAGTTCGAGAGAAGGTCATCGTAATTCTTTCCTTTTTCTTCCAGGGCTTGAAGTCGCGAGTTCTCTTCTTCGAGCTCCCTGACGCGGCTAGGGAAATACCGTCAATGGATAGAAGCAGATAACATAAGAGGAAGACATCACATTTCCATTGCCTCAAATTCCGCTTTCTTTCGCTGCCGACTGAGGAAGGCGGCAGCCCGGTTCTTCAGCAGACGCGCCTCGCGTTTGCTTAAGCTAGTAACGTCTGGAGGAACGAAGTCTTTGGTTGTGATCCTCTCCCCACTCCCACGTCCTTTCTTCACTCCTCCGATCGTAGAGAAAGACTGCTTAAGAGGAGGCCCATTATCCGAGGGAAAAGCCAATTGTCGTGGTATCGAAGGTGGTGGGGAAGATGAAGATGGTGGTTCGGATGTGAAGCACGGTCTGACTCTCACTTTTGTACCAAGTTGCGGAGAGTCCTCTGCGTTTGAGCTGACGGATGCCGGAGGCGAGGGAGGGAGAGTATAATAATTCCATGTGACAACGTCCATTGCGTCTGCAGAATAAGAGCGTTGATCGTCCCATATCACATCCCCAAGAGATACGAATGCTGCTTCAGATGTGTTGAGATGAGGTATGGGCATCGGCTGGGTTTGGGACACAGGTGACGGGACGGAGGAAGCACAAGGGGATATATCTTCGAATCTAAACGCTCGTAATGTGTGCCCCGATTTATAAAAGTAGGACCGTAGTCACGACTTCCTTAGCGACCTAATCAGGCACACCTCCGATATGAAAATATCGCCTCTCACATGTGCTCGGTCGTTGTACATTGAATACAATAGCAGATCTAAGTCCATTTCGATAAGTACCTTCAGAATATTTTTCAACATTAAAAATCACGGCGAAACTCACAAAAGCTCTCATCAATCCGCTGATCAGCGTCGTGACAGCCCCAACCCTGATTTAAGTTAGCCACACAAATCATAACTCGTAACATACGGACGCCCCGCGCACCAGATGTGGTCTCCGTGAAACTGGACAGAGATCAAGTTAAGGGGGCATAGAGGATTTCCGACCTGGATACTGATCGAGGAACGTAACGGCGGCGCCCGGTAGAGTGACAGTGATTGAGATCCTTCTGGGTGGAAAAGGCTGCCGGTCGTCGATTATCTCACCGGCATTGACTCTGAGTGGACATGTTTAAAGTTCAGGAATGCATGTGTCCGTTTCCTCCGCGAGTACCCAATCAGCCTGGGACTTGTGCGGCGTCACTGGTAATTACGGGATCTAACAAACGGTGGAAACCAATCATGGTGAAATGACCCTATTAACGAGACCTGCGGGTTGTGTGGGATCACGGTGGAGATAGCTTACGGATTTGGCGTTGGCAAGCAGAGGGTGCAATTCGACGAGTGGCCACGCACCTCAGGTATCAAACCCAGGCGATCGTCAACCAACACAGCCCCCATGTCGTGAAAAGGGTATTTGATATCGACGTATTGGAGGCAGTCGGAGTACTGAGGCCCGAATGTAGGCTCGAGATCCGTTAGGACGCGCCTGCTGACCGGCCGAGAATGGCTCGCACTAACGTAGTGCCGGCCCAGATTAGTGCGGCTGAGAAGCTTTCCCAAGGAGACCTTCCCGTGTTTTCTATGAACTTGATGCAGAAATATCCTTCATTTGTTGTACTTCACGAGCTGACTGCCATAGTTCCGCTGGTGGGAAACTTCTATGCCGTCCGAGGGTTGCCAGGTGAACTTGTCTCAGGAATCAGAACCCGCACAGTATACCAGCAATTGGCGTTGACTTGTCAATTTGACATATGGTATGATAGCTGGTAACACTGGAGCGAATTAGAGGAGCAGAGTTCGTACGCAATGCTGGCAAACTGGCAGAAGGATCGGGGGTGCCAGTGTACTCTCCGCCATAGGGTGAAGGAGGTCTGGGTTGAGGCCATTGGGACGAGCGAGACGGATCGGGAGACTTCCGAGTCAAGGGTGATAGGAAGCGCCAAAGCAATGGCGACGGCGTTGGACATGATAGGAAACGAGGTAGCCGATGCGTCGCCTATGCCGGTGGTTGCGGGTCTCATCTCCAGCTAGCGACTTCGTTTCAACTCGTTTCGAGTCGCGGCGCGATTGCGCAGGCGTGAACGCGTGAACACCCCACTCAAGTCTTTTCTGGCGCTGTAGTACTTTGAGTCAATGACTGTCCATGCAACAACTTACAAATGTTGCAGAATTTCTCCTGATTTCAGCTCTACTATGTTCAAATCTCGTGAAGGGTCCAGCGTTGCATCCTCTCACATGCTCATGGTGGCCAGAGCAATGCTTCCAGATCACCGAAGTTGATGCGTGCGATCAGCATTATTTAACTGGTAACCTGTGGCCGTGCCACGAGTCCTTCCCAAACTTGGACACCCAGCTCCTGTTCTTTTTCTTGAAGGGTGCTTTCCTCCGTTCTGAATCTTGCAATTCTCTTTCGCCTGGCTTCCCCAGTAAAGTTGCTTCTAGCCGCACTACTGGAGTTTGCTGTCTTATAAGACCATAGGAATTTTATATACCCGTGGAAAACACTCAACGTGATCTATACAACTCACCGAAATGATCTTGACCCCGAGTTGAGCGATGCAGGTTACTCCCTTGCAGAACGAGCACCTCGGAATATCACCATCCCGCTGGACGGGGTCTCTTGCACGCCGGCCTTTCAGCGTCTTTTTATCCGCCCCTTGGTAGGCCGGATAGACAACATAGGACAGGTCCTTAACAACCCTCCGTCTATTGATCTTGTTTCGTTATTCGACGACGCTCTTCTCCGTCTCCTCCCCCACGCCTATTAAGTACATTCACTTTCATTTCCTTATGTCACCCATCCCGGCTGCTCGGTGACGTCGACAGCCATGGTCCTGGGGCTTCGACCCCTCCTGGAGGTATTGGTGATTTTCTGGTCATCCTTTCACCAGTGTCGCGCTCTTGATAACAGTGCGCTTCCATAGAGACTCGACGGTAGGAACGAGGTAGGCTGTTCCAGTTCCCATATTTCGACGACCCATAGACCTGATCATATAGACATCTGGACCTAATCAGCTGATGGAGCCACGCCTCACGAGGGGATACATCACATTATGTACTCGTGTTCGAACCAGGAGGAACGGCCACAATGTCCCTTGTTGGCGATGTGCCATCATCTCTTCGTTGGACGGTACAACATCCTGCGGGTACGATTTGTGATCGTCCTTCAATCACAGTAACGTACTCAGGAATGGATCCCCAGGTACCCAGCTTTTTGTTGCGCTTTTGGACTCCTTCGGTACTTCCTTCAGGGTCCTCCCAGATATGTACACAATAATGCGTGAGTCTACTCACGTTCATTTTTCACCCCCTTCCTGCAACACCTGACTTCCTTTACAGCAGGCTCGAAGGATTGCCTGACCAAGTCCGAGTTACCTGGTGCTGTAGAAGCAGCCGAGCCCAAACTAATCCCATTTGGGTTTGGCCGCCTTATACCATGCGAACCCTCGGAGATGTCTTTTTTGTGGGGGAAACCACTGTACTCGGTTAGCATCGTAGCTCTTAAATCTGGCAGCGATTTAGATTACTATGCGTCGTCCGGAGAATATATTCCCCCATATACGAGGGAGGGGGGGGAGGGCTTTTGGGAAAGGTTATGGGTAAGTTTTCTATTGATTCATAACAATTTGATGGTTGAACCGGAAGGTATGTTTCGAACCTTTGTGTGCGTTGATCCTTTGTCGCGCTCGATAGTCATCATTAGCGATGCGTGAGTCGTTCATTCAGTTTATCTCGTGTTGGGGGACGTCGGTGTCTTATTCCCAACCATGTGTTCTTCTCTTCTGGCTAGGAATGGCATGCTTGGCACAATGGGTTCTATCCTTGACCTCGCTGACGCCAAAGATACACCCTCTGCCGGCACATCAGACGCCTTTTCAAAATGCCGACTAGCGCCGCCAAGTGATATGCCCTTTAATTCGGGCGAACCACTACGCCCAACAGCATCCAGGCTTCGCCGCAGCTTTTCTGACCACCCACCTATGCATTCGAGTCGGAACTTGGTTACCCTCGGTTCCAGCTATGAAGACACGGTCGCCGTCGCCGTCTGTGTTTCACTGGGTGGGGTGGGAATCGTGGCGATAGCCATCTATGTCACCAGGATGTATCGTCGGCGGCAGAAACTCCTGGATGCTCAGGACACCCTTCCAAGACCCTTTGAGGTTACCGTGCCAGCGGCGACAATGACTGGCGCATCGATGATAACGCACGTTCAGACCTCTGCGCAGATGCTAAGAATTCCCCCCGCGAGAGAAAGGGGGGGAAGAAGTAGGCGCGAAGCTCGGAG
Source organism: Xerocomellus intermedius (assembly GCA_038090955.1). Taxonomy (NCBI): domain Eukaryota; kingdom Fungi; phylum Basidiomycota; class Agaricomycetes; order Boletales; family Boletaceae; genus Xerocomellus; species Xerocomellus intermedius. Next base: position 59,453 of record JBBPNP010000118.1, read on the forward strand.
GGAGGCGATTCCCGCGAGGACCGGGTCACTGGGAGGGGGCACTGCGTCGATACCAACTGCAACCACACCTTCGCAGTCCAAGCCCGGCTCGTCTCACGATACACGCATGCACCCCCACCTGTCCGACACGTCGCTGCTCTCGAATCACGCTGGTCCAGCCTCTTATCACACCCCTCCCCGCTCTTTGACACGCCCTCACACGCCCATACCACCCGATCCACCGTCGCAGCCCGGTTCACGCGCGCAGCACGGACAGTCATTTTCATCCCTTCCCACGAGCACACACCTCCAGCGTACGGCTGGCGCTCCCGTAACCCGCTCTGCCTCCGTCGAAGAACGGCGCTCCGCCAAACACGCCCTCTGGCTCTCGCGTTCTGCCAGCGAGCTGTACCGCGCTGCATCCTCCGTACCACGCTATCGTGTGCCCGAGTATGGTTCGCACGCCTCGTCGAGCAGGTATGCCAGTCGCCATGGCAGGTACGAGTCCCACGTAGACAGCCCCACGAACCACTTGCGACAGTCGCATTCTGCATCACCGGTGGTGCATGTCCACCACGTCGCTTCGGATGCGGAAGGGAATGTGGGAGGGGCGATCATTTTTCAGCATCAGGATGCCGGTGTGATGCAGGAGTTGCCGCCGCCGTATCACAAGCTGGTCAGATCCGGTGTGGAGGTGTAACGTTACCATTCGGAGACGGTAGCATTGGTGATATGGGACTGGCTTTTTGATCGGGAGAAGGAAAGCCACTGACCCTGAAAGCGGTAATGTTGACCAATAGCAGAGTCCTGTGGAATAAAGGGAACCTGGGCTGATCAAGTTCGAGGTTCGGAGCCAATCGAAGCGAGGGAATCATTGTATTGATCGTATTGATACAACAAAAAAGGAGTTGGCTACTGCGTCTGACCCCCATACCCCCTGATGCCCTCGGCAAAGTCCCATGACGTCTCGAGATGCAAGGAATCTGAGATCCGTACTCCAGCAGCTGTGATGGTTGCAAGTTGATACTAGACAGATGTTCGGAAACGTGGCTCGGTGCAAAATGGGTTAGGTGACAGACGAACCTTGTTCAAACTTCGAGCGTCACGGTAGAAAAGGACACGCATGTTATCCTCCAATATTTTTCGTGCTTGTTCTTCTGTCAATACATCCTCATAACCCTCGACGGCTTTGCGAAGCAGTGGCTGTGCGATATGGCCCCCGTACCCGGTGGCAATCGTCGAAGCCGTATATGTTGTTCCCAGGAGGTCGACATAGGACAAGAACCTACATTCGGTCATACGTCAGCCCTGCAAGAAAAGACATGGTGTCGCTACGCACCTCTTCCCATCCTTGAACCCACCAATGATGAGCGAATTCCAGAGAGGATTGAGCTTTGAGCGACGGCCATACATGACTTGAGCCATGTACTCGTGTATTTCCACCGGGCCCAGCACATGTCCATCCTGTGCTGCGATCTCCTCGACTGCGATATCGTCGAGTAATCGTTGTATGTACTGAAAGTCGGAAAAGTCGCCGCTTGCACCGATGACGGTGTAGTCCCCGACGGCCTGGAGACGCTGCACGTCCTTGAAGCGCGCAAGCGAGCCGTATGAAGCTGCAAGTCGTCAGAAATGGACAGATAATAAAAGACACGGACGTACCGAGGTTGTCGGCTGCCATCACGATGCCGTCCTTGAATTTGATGGCGAGAACGCTCGTCCCGGTGACGATGGGTTGTTGTGTGCGCTGGACGCTGTCTGCGAACGCATCCGTGGGCCGATTGTTCGGTCTTGGGTGGAGAGGATAAGTTCCATATGGGTCGATCACATCGTTTCTCTTTCGCGCAATGGATAAGAATGGGCACGGTCGCGGAGAGAGGACTTACGGGGCGCCCCCAGTTGGTTGGGAAGTGGTCCATGATGGTGGATGTGTTCAAGATCGACGCGCAAGCTCCAAGGTACTTAGTATTTACGCGTATTTGTAGTACATATCTTTCATGACGACGCCGTTCATCAACACCCCCTCTCCCCTTCCCCAGACACCGACCCCGGCGACGCGTGGGCGAGGCGCAAAACGCGGTAGGAAACCGAGGGGCGCTGTTCTCTCTTCTGGACCTGCAAACCACCAACCCAGTCCTGGCAACGTAGTAGTGGCGGGGTTCGGTCCGGTAGGGGCACAATTTACACCAGTACAATGGACAAACCCCACCGCGCCCGCTGTCGGGCCAACGCCTGTCCCCGTACCTACCGTAGCTGCAAGTCAACCCATCGTTGATGGTTCAGCTGGCGTCGGCGCAAGCGATGTCGCCATGGACAGCGGGGACGAGGCTGGTCCTTCGACCTCGACCACGATACCACCTGGAATACCGACCTCGACCATCGCTGCAAACAATGCTACCGGCGTGGCAGGTGTAAGCGCAGGAATTCCGAAACTGGGTGCTGGTGCCGGAGATGAAGACGGTGAAGGGGAGGATGAACTTTTACCCGCGATGGCCGACGATGATTATTCGGCGCAGCTGTCGTGGCAGAGTGAGAGCAAGGATAACCTCAAGTGTGCATTATAACTCTCGGTCGCGAGGACATCCTCTGATACGTCGGTATTGCATCGTAGGGTGTTGATGGACAACTTTAGTCCAGCCCAGTATGATCGTTTCGAGGCGTACAGACGGCATGCGTTGCCCAAGCAAGCTGTCAGGAGGGTACGTCTTGCCACCGCATGCACATTTTTCGTCCGGGATGACGAGTCCTCGGGCATTCAAGGTAATACAACAAACTACGGGCCAGCAAGTCTCTCAGCCTGTTGCTCAAATAGTCGCTGGCTTCGGAAAGGTGTTCGTGGGCGAAATAGTAGAGAAAGGTAAAAACACGTCCTCGTGCCCCTGCATCAACACATGTTCAACTGGCATCTTTTGATTCTGCGACAGCACGAGCAGTCCAGGCACGCCGACGCGAGACTGGTCCGCTATCCCCCGACCATTTACGAGAGGCATACAGGCTCTACCAGGCAGAGACGGGGAGAGTAGGGAGTGCGAGAGCTGGAAGAGGCAGAAAACTGTTCGTGAAATGAACAGCATTGCTGCGGGGTTGTGCAACCCCGGTCACTTTTCTTGAACTTTGTTTTGTCTCTTGCATGAGCGGTATCTTCACTATCCTCCCTGCTCAGATATGATGACCCATTCCGCGTCGATTTGTACGGGTTGTCATGTCGTTGGATGATTATTAGGTATATGTAGACACACGCTGCTCTTGTACTATCAAGCATTAATGGGGTAGTGGTAACCTGGGTCGTTGCCATCGACCCGCCGGGGGTTCGATTCCCCCTTAATGCATATGTTTTTTTTTTCTGGTGCCCAAACAGATGTCATACAGTGTGTATGAGCGAGTGATTGATTCTCCATGAATGTAGGCTCGTTATACCCTCAGATTCTAATGTACTCATGCCCTAGTGGTAATGGGACGTCATAAGGAGCGTGACAGTCACACGAGATCTTAGATCAGCACATTTTCCTGCACACGCGTTCGACAACTCAGCACCTAACCGTCACCACACCACTTGAGACGCTGCTCCACCCGGAGATATGTCTGAACAAAGGGAAAACCCATACCTCGCACACCTCACGCCAAGCCAGAGAGGCTCTGGCTCTGGCACCCCGAAAGCTGCCGAGAGCGAGCCGCTCTTTGGTTTCCTACCACGCAAGGTGACCGCCAATCAAGTCCGCAAGGCAGTGGTAAGATCGACTCGCAGTAGTTTCAATTCCCAGTTCATTTATCTGACGTTCTCTTGCGCTTTCAGGAACACGACCTGAATCCTTTCACAAAAGTTCCGCATACTCCTCAATACAAGAAAATACTGGAGGCACGAAAGAAACTCCCTGTCTATGCACAGATGGACGAATTCTACAAGATGGTGCGTCAATTCCCAACTCTCAGTTTCATCATGACTATCGTTCCGGTGTAATTCAATGTTTATGTCGAGCATGCTGACGACATGTTCGCAGTTCAACGCGAATCAGATCATCGTCATGGTTGGCGAAACCGGATCTGGCAAGACTACACAGTAAGTTTGCGGCCGAGAGAGACTCTTTCTTGTCCATCTTTTTTAAAACCGTGAACTTATAGACCGGTCTCTTTTCGTCGATAGAATACCCCAGTTTGTCGCGTTTTCGGACCTCCCCCACACCAAGGGAAAAATCGTTGCTTGTACGCAACCACGACGTGTTGCTGCCATGTCAGTTGCTAAGCGTGTTGCAGACGAGATGGACGGTAAGTTGCTACCCCTAATCTCAAATGATCATATTCGCTTATGTTTTCCGTACCTGTTCGCAAAACGTAGTTCAACTTGGGCGACAGGTCGGTTACTCGATACGTTTCGAAGATATGACCGAGCCCGGTACCACGTTCCTCAAGTACATGACGGATGGTATGCTTCTTCGCGAAGCCATGAACGACCCCGAGCTTAATCGCTATTCGACCATCATCCTCGACGAGGCCCACGAGCGAACCCTGGCCACCGATATCCTCATGGGTCTCTTAAAATCGCTCGCTAAGACGCGTTCCGACCTCAAAATCATTATCATGTCCGCCACACTCGACGCGCTAAAATTTCAGAAGTACTTTGGGATCAAAGAAGGATCTCCCGCGCCATTGTTCAAGGTGCCCGGACGCACGCATCCTGTCGAAGTCTTTTACACCCAGGAGCCCGAGCCTGATTACGTCGAGGCAGCCATTCGGACTGTTTTAATGATTCACCGCGCGGAAGAGCCGGGCGATATCTTGATTTTCTTGACCGGAGAGGAAGAGATTGAGGATGCTTGTCGGAAAATTAAACTAGAAGCCGACGATCTTGTCAACCAAGACCCAGAGTCTGTCGGTCCTCTCGTCTGTATCCCACTCTACTCGTCCCTTCCACCTCAACAGCAACAGCGAATATTCGACCCCCCTCCACCAGCCCAAACACCCGGTGGACCTCCAGGAAGAAAGGTGGTTGTTTCGACGAATATCGCGGAGACGTCCTTAACAATCGACGGCATTGTTTACGTCGTTGACCCCGGCTTTTCTAAGCAAAAGGTGTATAACCCACGCATACGAGTCGAGAGTTTGCTGGTGAGCCCAATATCAAAGGCTGCGGCTCAACAACGAGCGGGACGTGCCGGGCGGACGCGTCCTGGAAAGTGCTTCAGGTTGTACACTGAGAAGGACTTTATGTCCGAGCTCGAGGAACAGACACACCCGGAAATTCTGAGGAGCAACTTGGCAAATACAGTGTTAGAGTTGGTCAAGGCGGGGGTCAAGGTACGAGTGTTCGCTGACAGTCGTTGGGTGGTTATTCATGTGTTCGTGTCTAGGATCTTGTAAAGTTTGATTATGTAGATGCACCTGCTCCAGAAACGCTGATGCGTGCGCTGGAATTGTTGAACTATTTGGCGGCGTTGGACGACGACGGCAACCTTACTGCAATGGGGAGCATCATGGCCGAGTTCCCGCTGGATCCTCAGGTGTGTGCTCATTTATACGCTCCCAGAGACACTCAACGATGTTGCTTTTAGCTTTCAAAGATGCTTATATCCAGCCCCGAATTCCAATGTAGTAACGAGATTCTCACGATCACTGCAATGCTGTCTGGTAAGGGCCACAGTCGTTCTTTTGCTGAATGGACGCTAATCTCAAATCTACAGTACCCAGCGTGTGGCTTCGACCGAATAATCAGCGTAAAGAGGCAGACGCGGCGAAGGCTTTGCTTACCGTTCCAGATGGCGATCACTTGACCTTGCTCAACGTGTACAACTCTTACATGCAAAGTAAGCACTATTTGTGGTTTATTTTCTGCACCGGTCATTCACATGTCTCGCAGATAAGGGCGATAAACATTGGGCTTGGCATAACTACCTTTCTGCGCGTGCACTCGCTCAAGCCGAGAACGTCCGCCAACAGCTTGAGCGCACTATGGAGCGCTACGAAGTGGCCCTTCTATCAACCCAAGACGAGAGAAAGATGTACCTTAACATTAGGAAAGTACTGTGCTGTGGCTTCTTTATGCAAGTCGCACACAAGGAGGGTGAAAAGGGCAACTATCAGACGGTCAAGGATAATCAAGTACGTGGCGACTGTTAGTTTTCTTCCTGGTAAGAGTCGATTGACGGAACGACGGTGCTAGGTTGTTGGTTTGCACCCGTCTTGCGGTCTGGATACACAGCCGGAATGGGTCATCTTCAATGAGTTTGTTCTGACGACGAGACCTTTTATCCGGACGGTGACGGATGTCAAGCCTGAGTGGTATGTCCTTGACTTTGTCTCATCGGGAGACTCTGACGACGGGGTTCACAGGCTGATCGAGTTTGCCCCCGTTTACTTTGACCTCACAAGCTTCCCAGATGGGGAGGCGAAGAGAGCCTTGCAACGTCTTGCTGCCAAGAAGGCTGGCAAATTTGGACGTGTCGAGGATGATGCGGGACCGGCCAAGAAAAAGCAGAAAAGGAGAGCCATCGGTTGATAAACAGTATTTTCCGTCAACATAGCTATTGTATAGAATTTCAGCCCCAATAGAGATTCTTCCTTGAACTCGACGAGGGTCAGAATAACTGATGAAACAAAGTGGTATTTAGGTCGGATACAAGTCTCCACAAGCCACTGCATGGCAAGCTCATGTCCTCCCTGAACGCGAACGAACCAAGCCAAGTCTATCATATAGCATCATACACTCCTTCGCCGAAACAGCCGTGAGCCTTGAACGCGAAGAAACTACACGCACTTGGTGTGGGAATCAGCAATAGGCAAAGTTTTGGGTGTCGCTGAAAGGTGACATGTGAGCATCGCAGAGTCCCAACGCACGTCGATCGTCTAATGCACACTCACTCTCCAATGCCAACGCATTGACGGCTGCCGATGGGGCCCTTGAGGGGTTGGCCGGGATCACGCTTCCCCACGACGTTGGCAGACGATCCTGCAACTGGCAGCGCAGCCACGATGGCTGCCATCCCGAGAAGGGTGAGAATGAGTTTGTTGAACAGCATGGATGAAACGAGGGAGGGAGCGTAGGTGGATGACGCTGGGCAGTGGACGCTCAACGCTGAAACGAGGGGGTGTTGTGGGGGAAGAGGGGTATGCTCGGGCGGTTTTTCAAGGTCGAAAACGCATTGACAGTGACACGGTTATGAAAGTGGGGCGTGGGGCGTCGAATGCTCCGTCGTATGCGACGCTTGACTGAGCTCGGAGAGGTTCGAGAGCTCTCGAGGGCCGCAGGCCCGGTAGCGATGACAGGGCTTTTTTGTCCACTGAAACACTTATCGGCAAAGCGATTGCCAGGATGAACGACTCAGCTCGAGAATTCTTTTGCGCTGAGCGAGCCCTCGGCGAGTCTTCATTGGATGAGCATTTAAGCGGTCCTAAAGGGTGTCTGGCAGCACGATTCAGACTTACTTCGATCGAGAAGGGTTTCCCTTTCTCTTTCCTCAGGTGACTGTACGGATGCGGCAGTGACACTATTAGACCCTGCAAAAAATGGGGCCCTGGGGCCGTTCGGCATTCAGTTAGCGTCGTTCCTGGTTCCTAGAGCTCGCTGACTGAATGAATACTATGGTTCAACGGTATTGCAATGCGTCGAGCAAACTCGCTGATTCGGAGGGGTACACACAGCCGCTCGAGGCTAATACATACCTAGATCTTCCCAGTGGGCCCATTACTTAAAGCGTTCCGGGAAGGTGTGAATTTTTCTTTGTGAGTTTACCTGGACGATTGCTGATCTAAATGAAAAAAAGCAGAGTAGGGTCGGCTTCGCTGATAGTGTAAAAGCTTGCTGGATCCCAGATGAAGTATTTTTGTACTATGAGCGTAGGGCACTGGTAGGATGTGAGTAGCATCATTTCTGCAAGTCCATTCCAGAACGTCGTACTAGAGTCTAGCGGTCCACGTACAGGTGGACTTTGAATATTCAATTCTCCGACCTCCGACTGAAACTATCCCAATTTGGTATGTGCTATGGTTCGTTGGAATCGTTGCAACTTGCAACTGACTCCTGTGACGAGGGGATCTCGTCCTGAGAGCTTCCCAGATTTAAACACCAAACGTCACAAGGCGCTACAAGGCGCTACAACCGTACAACGTTCTGAAATGGACTGTAAGGAGTAACTTAGCGGTAACCGTGAGAAGAGCGCCCGGGTGCTGTCAATGACACCATGACACGCTCCTCTCACGGGCTGGCAGACATTGTGCGAAACGGACAAACCTCTCGAACATAGAAAATCAAATAACAATTCAGACATCATGTTTGAGGGAAGTATTTTAAAGAAAGCTTGGATTTAGTAAATACCATAAAAGGCTTCGAGCTATTTCCAATTTTTAGCAGAGGCGCTCAAAAATATCTTATCTTTTTTTTTTGTGTTTTAGAGGTTCGTCACGACGTCTTCTTAATGATGCTACATTTCACATCCTGCCAGTGCACGAACGCTCATAGTACAAAAATACTTCCATCTGTCCAGCAAGCTTACACTGTCAACGAAGCCGACCCTACTCTGCCTTTTTTTTTCATTTAGACATCAAGCGTGCATGTAAACTAACAAAGTCACAATTCACACCTCCGGGTTCCCGGGACGCTTTAGGTAATTGGCCCACTGGAAAGATCTGGATGCTGGCTTCGAGCCGCTGTGTGTATGTACAGTGTACTCCCTCCTAATGCATACCTGTCGGGAAAGGGCAAATGGTATGGGGTATTAGGGAGTATGGGGTGCTCGAGAGATGACTACGGACAGGAAAAATATTAAAGTAAATGTGTACTCTATCGAATGACATTTTTAAGTTATT